>MU750822.1:176632-251275 GCA_026770625.1 Nicotiana glauca | reverse complement strand
CGATGTGGGAACACCCAACCCCCCCCCCCCCCCCCCCCGCTCAAGCATGTCAACTAGAGCGTAAACCATATAAGATGGGATCCCAACATCGGGGTAAACAATGAATTAGGTACCATAATAAATAAATGAACATGACGTATAAGTCAACCCCAAACATTAGCTCATGAAGTAAGGACTGTCCAAGGCCATCTAAAATGTTCTTCTTTAACACTTTACTTTTAAATGAAGCAGATCACAAACTTTAACAAGATGTTACGTGGTTGACATTCACAAGGTAGAAATCAATTGTATAGGTCTAAATTCGGCGATTCGGCGGTAACAGATAAGCTAGACAAAGGACGGTGTCGACCGTGGCGTAAAATTGAAGGTCGCTCTCAAGAAGACTGATGCCAAAAACGGGTAGCCGAGATGAAGAAATAACAGTAGCATGGTGTCATATATGGACATAAGGAATATTACTTTGGGTATTCCTTATTTTGTACTTTTTAAGGTTTTTGGGCAACATCCCTTATAAATAGGAAGAAATAGAGAACAAAAGGGAGGATCTTCACTTTATGATAAGAAAAATACTCTTTAAAAGATTGACCTGAGAATATATCAAGGTTGTCTTATTCATTGATTACCTTGTCCAAAGCTTACATTTTTGGTTATATATTTATAAGATCCAAAGATACTTGAACCCTCTGTTATTCCTTTCTTTCCACACCGTTGTCAGAGGAAGGAATTGTCTGAGTCTCACAATAATTGATAGTAAATCCCTTTGTTGTTATGCTAGTCGCATGTTTATTGCGCATTCATGTTGATTGTGTTTATGGGCATTTAATTAGCTTAAACTTATTAGCTAACATCGTTCATCCTGCCTACTTCATTTAGTATTCGGTCTAGGTTTTATTATCCTTAAATAAGATTCACCCTTCTTATCATCATTAATTGATTTAACCAAAGGGCTCGATATTTGTTGGTAAAACAATTTGGTGACGTTTGTGGGGAGCTTTTTAGTTAAGATTTTAGTTTCTTATAGATCATAAAGAGGGACAACCATCTTTTCCTCGTTTGCATAAACTAACATTGACAGGAAAACAAGATACAAGACGAAAAGAAATAGCAGGTGTCACTGCGAACCTTTTGAACACCATCAATAAGGATGGCAGAGAAGACAATGAGAATGTGACGCCAACCGTTATGCCCAGGCGGAGTGACTCACCTCCTCCCATCAAAGTGTAACCGCTTCACGCGAAAGGGGAGCTTCCACGTCCACAGCTAAGGAAGCACCACCAATAGTGAAGACATTGTTGGAGGAGTGGTTAACAAGTACCCTCAGTGACATACTCGACAAACCCTTTCAAAGTACGAACCAAGATGTCGCACCAGCAAACATCATAACGACCACCGATGAGAAACCAGCTCCCCTAACAGGTAATACTCACACCACTATTGATGCAAGCAATGACGCACTGACAGCCATTTTGAAGAAAATGAAAGAAATGGAAAAAGAAAATAAAGCACTCCGCGTCTAGATGAAAGAACATCAAGAAAGGGTCGACAAGATACCGGGACCCCGAAACTACTACCTAAACGAGATATCGGCCGATTCGTCAAACAACCGTATAGCGAGGAGGTATCCCCACACACCATACCCAAAATGCCACTATATTTGAAGATATACAATGGCACTAGAGACCCAGAAGACCACATCATTCACTTTGTCACAGTAGTAAAGGGCAAACACCTATCAAAGGAGCAAGTATCATCAATGCTACTAAATTTTTTAGCGAAACCCTAACTAGAGGAGCTCTAACCTGGTTCTCCCAACTATCAGCATGGTCCATAACAACGTTTGAAGAAATGGATAATAAGTTCATCGCCGCCCACGTCAGAGCTAAGAAAGCGGAGGCCAGAGTAAACGACATATTCGCCGTTAGGCAATCGGCAAGCGAGGGACTAAGGGGCTTCCTCACTCCGTTTAATAGGATGAGAATGAGCTTACCAAACGTATCGAAAAGGATGGCAAAAACAAACTTCCAAAATAGGTTGAACAGAAGTGGGTCAAGGGAAACCAGAAAGTTGTTAAGTAGGTTCATGAAATACCCTCCTACCACTTGGGAAGAAATTCACAACTCCTATTGGGCTGAGGTGAGAGCGGATGATGACGATCTTAAAAGTTCGACCCAACATTTAACGTCAATCCAAATAGAGCCAAGGAAAGAGCGTCATAATGACAGTCAAAGAGATCAATCTGGACTACGCCTCAATCGATATAGGCATCAACCCTATGTCAGAACCGCCATTCCATCATCCCCTCGACCCATGGAAGGGTCGTCCAGGCCACACACTGGGACTCAGCGAAACGAAAAACGTATGCCCCCACTCTTATTCACTCACAATTTTTGTGTTTCTCCTTCAGAAGTAGTGTATGCACTAGAGAAGCTCGGTACGAAGGTGAAGTGGCTGCAAAAAATGAAGTCCAACCCCAGTACCCGAAGTAGAACATCCTTTGAAAGTTCCACTAGGAGCAGGGTCACAAAATCGAGGACTGTATAGCTCTGTGGCAATAAGTAGTTAACATGCTGAACCAAGGGAACTTGAAGGAGTTAATGAGTGACTGAGGCCGAGCCAACTTTGGTCACAGACGAGAACAACACCAAGGCCCTCCAAAGTCGTCCTCTCCTTCCCGTACCATTCTAATGATCATCTGTAAAGGCGACGAAGCAGCAGTCAACCATATAAAATTTACCACCACACACAAGCTGAAGCGGTCAATTACCTAAGATCGGTCTGACAATTTTGAAGAAAGTATCATCTTCGATAAGTTAGATACTAACGGTTTGATTTTTCCTCACTCTGATGCTCTTGTCATTACTTTATGTGTTTTGGGTACTGATTTTAAAATAATAATAGTAGACAACAGAAGTAGCGTATGTATTACCCATCCTCGAGTGCTCGCACAAATGCAACTCAAGGATAAGATAGTACCACGCTGCATAACAATAGCAAGTTTTAACAATGCAATCGAACAAACCTCAGGAGAAATAACATTGCCCGTCCTGGCCGGAGGTATCACCTTAGAAACAACGTTCCACATCATGAACTAGGATACAGCTTACAACGCAATCATTGGACGACCATGGATACATTCCATGAGGGTCTTCCCATCCAGTCTGCACCAAGTAATCAGATTCCCTATCCCATGGAGGATATTCAGCATCTGAGGCGAGCAATGCACATCCCAAGAATGTTACTACATCGCACGAGACTGAACATTTATTCAACAATTAAAAGGATCAAGCTCAAAAGTATAGAATTATCAAAGTCAGGGTCCAAACCCGACGATCAGAAAGATGTTATTAACGACCCCGACATTGTGGAGGCTGTAGGATCGACAATAAAAGATCTCGACCCCGTCTAACTAGATAGAAACGACAGCAATAATACCGATCTGTTTGCTTTTTTCCGCGTAGATATATCGGGGATTCCGAAAGACATTGCCACACACAGATTGAACGTTGATCCTTTCTACCCCCCTCAGTATCCAAATGAGAAGAAAATTCAATGCTGCAATGAGGCTGTCAGCGAAGAAGTGGACAAACTACTCGCTAACGGCTCCACCCGACAATCAAACTATCCTCAATGGGTCGCCAACGTAGCCATAGTTAAAAAGAAAAATGGGAAATGGTGGATGTGCGTAGATTTCACGGACCCAAACAAGGCCACCCAAAAGGCTCTTTTCCTCTGCCGAATATTGATCAACTCATTGACGCAATGGTAGGGCACGACTCAGGCTACAACCAAATCCTCATGGAGGAAGAGCTGTCATACCCCTTTTTTTACCTCACTAACCCTCTTAAAAATAAATAAATTTGAATTCAAAGCTCGAAAGGGTTTTTAATTTTTAAAGTGACAAAAAAGATCATTTAGAATCGCCACCTGACATTTTTGTGCTAGGTCACCATTTAAAAATAACCTTTCTTTCAAAACACGTTTGGACTCCAATAAATAGCTACGCCACAGATTCCAGATAAGGGGGTTTATTTGGCTCGGAAAGAAGGAGTTAGGCATTCCCTGAGTTCCGTGAAAGTCAAGGTAGCATACCCGATCTAGTAGGCTTTTAAATATTCAAATTGAGGTAAAAAATACATAAAAGGAAAAAAATACATAAAAGAGGCTCGAGGCCGTATCCACCTAACAATTAAAAGAAAGCAAAAATAAATTAAATCTAACTATCCTATACTACGCCTCCAATGATGATGCCACAGACTTCTTTTACATTTACTTTGGGGCATTCCCCTGATAAAAATATTTATAAAGTTTATGGGGTATTTCCCTGAATATGAACTAAAGGGACAATCTCTTACTTCAAATAAAAAAGAAAAAGAAAACCTAAAATTTGCCGACCCGAGCGTTGTCGACCTAAACATGCTCCTTAGAGAACAATGAAAATAAAATAAAACTAAAAGAAATTAATTTCATGCTCTCTTCTTATTTCATGCATAAAGCTCGAACACCTCCATCATGATACAATTTTATTCAAACAATTTGTCATGACCCGGCCAGTCGTCTCATAAGTTACCGCGCTGTCTCCCCCATTCCTATTTCTTTATGCTTCTTTATTCGTGTTTTATGTGGTTGAGTTGATTGGGTTGAGTTCGGAGTGAATTTGGTAAAGAATGAGGCACTAAGTCTCTTTTAAGAATGCTTAAGTTGGAAAAGTCAACTGGACATTGACTTATGAATTAGAGGGCACGGATGTGAGTTCCGATGGTTTGGTTAGCTTTGGGAGTTTATTTGTGGCTTAGGAGTGTGCTCAGACGTGGTCTTGGAGGTCCGGTGTAGAATTAAGCTTGAATTGGCGAAGTTAGTATTTTGGCAATTTTCGGTTGATAGCTGAGATTTTAATTCGAGGGTCGGAATGAAATTTTGAGAGTTTTTGTAACTTCGTTATATGATTTGGGATGTGTGTGTAAAACTTTTAGGCCATTTGGAGGTGGTTTGGTTAGGTTTTTGATCAAATGCGGGTTTCGAAAGTTTTAGAAGAACTTAATCTTGATTTCGAGGTAATTTGATGGTTTTGGTATTGGTTGAGCTGTTTTGATGATTGGAACAAGTTTGAATGAGGTTTTTGGAGGTGTTGGAGCTTTTGGTTGAGGTCCCGGGGCCTCAGAGTGATTTCGGATGGCTAACGGGAAGAGTTTTGGACTAGTGCAATTTCAAAGTTTTGTTGTTTCTGGTATTTTCGCACCTGCGGCTGGGGAACCATAGGTGTGGTATCACAGATGCAGGAATGGTATCGCAGAAGCGGAGAGGCTGAGGAAGGCCTGGAACCACAGATGCGGAAGAAGGACCGCACCTGCGGAGCCGCAGATGCGGCTGTTGGACCGCATATACGGTAGGTGGAGTTTTAATGAATTTCTGCAGATGCGGAATATTGACCGCAGAAGCGGGTAATTGACCGCAGATTCGATTATGATTAAGCAGAAGGTATATATTTCATCCTTCACGATTTTTGAAGGGTTTCATCATTTTTAACTTCGGATTGAGGGCTTTTTGGCGATTTTGAAGGGAGATTTCAAGAGAACTTCGATAAGGTAAGGACTTTTGACTTAAAAACGCAATCCTATGGTGTCATTTCATGAATTGAGACTGAAAATTTAAGAAATCATGGACTAAAAATGAGGGGTCAAATTTGAGACTGAACTTTAGAGAGCTAAGATTAAGGATTTGAGGGGTCAAATGGACTCCGATTCTTGTGTTTTTGATATGTGTGAACTCGTGGCGAGATAAGGAACCCATTGATGTGAAAATTTCTGAGTTTTGAGAAGTGGACACGGGGCTCGGATTTTGCTAATTTTGGGATTTTTGATATTTTTCGATTGTTTTCGCTTGGTTTTTGTTCCCTTAGCCTATGGTGACGTATTCGTTGTGGTTTCGGTTAGATTTGATGCGCGAGGAGGTCGATTTGAGAGGCAAGGGCATAGCGAGCTGGAGCTTTGGCCGGTTTTAGGTGAGTAATGATTGTAAATGATGTCCTGAGGGTTTGAAACCCCGGATTTGCACAACGTAGTGCTATATTGGGTTGAGGCACATGTTGTATGATGGCCGTGAGGTCTATTACTACTGGGGATTGTGACCCGATCCATCTCGATTGATGATTTTACCGCATTTTTGACTGAGGCTTGTTTATTATCATTATGATTTGGGCTAGTTGCCATGTTTGGGGCCTGGTGCCGACCTGTAGAACCCTTAGAGGGATTTTGACTGATTTTCCTCAATGTACTTGCTAAAAACCATATCCTCAATCATGTTTCTAAATGTTTAAAACAGTATGAACCGGTTTTTGAAATGTTAATCCTAAATGAAAGAAATATGTGGGCTGAGATCCCTACCTTATATTATTGTGCCCGAGGGGCTGTGATTATAATGACTGGGAGGGGTTAAGAACCCAATGGTGAGGATGTTATATATGTTATGGATCAGGCTGCACGCCGCAGCAAATACTTATATGGATTGGGCTGCACGCTGCAGCAAATGTATATGTGGATCGGGCTGCGCACCGCAGCAATAGAGCACTTGGGTTGTAGGAGCCCCTCCCGGAGTCTGCACACCCCCAGTGAGCGCAGTCAACTATTTATATGGATCGGGCTGCACGCCGCAGCGGTTATTTTGATTTTGGTCATTGTGAGAATATATGGTTACAATGTGCTAGGAACGAAATTATACTTGTTAAATACCTGATAAACTATCTGTTTTACCTGATTTAAAGATATTTCACTTGACTTATTCATTACTTTGCTGCTTGGAGTTAATTTACTGCTTGATATAGAACTGTTTAGTGCCTTTACATGATTTCTTACTGTCAGCCATTATTTATGATTATTAATCACTGGGTCGGAGTACTCATATTACTCCTTGCACCTTGCGTGTAGATCAAGGTGTTCCCGAGGCATAGTGGGAGATTTCTTGCTGATTATCATCCACTGGAGTCATAGGGGTAGCAGCATGGCGTCCGCAGACCCGATTTCTCCCTCTATTTACTTTTCAGTATTCTAGACTATCTCTATATTAGACTGTTGAAATCTTGCAATAGAGGCTCTTGACTTGTAACACCGGATCGGTGGGCTGTTGTAGAGATATTGTTATGGTTTTCGCACATCTTATCTACCATTTCAGACTTCTATTTATGTTAATTGGGATTTAAAACTCTGTTAATTGGCAATGAACTCTATAATAGAAGGGTTGTGATTAATAATTGGTCGGGCTTGCCTAGCAATATGTTGGGTGTCATCACGACAGGGGTTGGGGTTGTAACAAGTTGGTATCAGAGCCTAGGTTACTAGGTCTCGCGAGTCATGAGACGGTTTAGTAGTCTCATGGATCGGTACGGAGACGTCTATTTTTATCCTCGAGAGGATGCAGAACCATTAGGAAAACTACATATTCTTGAAATTCTTGTCGTGCGACTTTGTTGAACCGAGAGCTAAAATTCCATTATTCTATTCTCTCACAAATGGTGAGGACACTAGCTACTGGATGAGGTGGACGACCACCAGTGCCACCCACTGAGGCCACCGGAGGTCGTGGATGCGGTCGTGGTCGTGGTAGAGGCAGAGTAGCGAGGGCAGCATCTGTTGATCCACCAGCTACCCCAGCTCCAAATTAGATTCCAGCAGCACCGGTTTAGGCACCAGCTTTGCCCCTCTTGATTTCGGGTCTATAGGAGACCTTAACACAGATCTTGACAGTTTGTACTAGCATGGCTCAGGCAGTTTCAGCCACCACAGTAGCAGCTACTTCGCAGGCTGGGGGAGGCACTCAGACCCCCGCTGCTCGCACACCTGAGCAGGTAGTGCAGGGACTACAGATACCAGAGGCACCTTCAGCTCAGCAGGTTGCACCAGTGCAGGAGTTCAGGGTTTCAATTATGCTGGAGGATGAGCAGCATTATCTTGAGCGGTTTCGTAGACTCCAGCCTCCGACATTCAGTGGTGCTGAGGGAGAGGATGCCTAGGGTTTTCTTGACAGGTGTTAGCGGATGCTCCGTATAGCAGGGATTCTTGAGTCTAGTGGTGTGACATTTACCACCTTTCAGTTTACTGGGGCTGCCTTCACTTGGTGGGAGGCATATGAGAGGCGTAGGACGGTTGGTGCAGCGCCCCTTTCTTGGCAGTAGTTCTCCACGCTCTTCTTGGAGAAGTATGTACCACAGTCCCGCAGAGAGGAGCTACATAGGTAGTTTGAGTGGTTGACGTAGGGAGATATGACCGTGACCTAGTATGAGATGAGGTTTTCAGAGTTGGCTCATCATGCCACCTGGATGATTCCGTCAGATTGTTAGAGGATCAGGAGATTTGTTGATAGCCTTAACTACCATCTCCGTATTTTGATGACTAGAGAGAGTATTAGGTTCTACGTTCAAGGAGGTGGTGGATATCGCTTGTGAGATCGAGTCAGTTCGCCGTTAGGAGCGAGAGAGGAGGGAGGCTAAAAGGCCTCGTGGATCGGGCAGTTACAGTGGTGCTCATTCGAGGGGCCAGTTCCAGTTCCAGCATGGTAGAGATCGTTCTTTCAGGCTTGCTCAGTCGGCTCGTCCACTGTATCGTGGGGCATCTTCAGGTCGTGGTCATCATGGGTCTCAGCAAGGCCAGCCTTCACTCAGCGCCCTCCCAGCTCAGATTTGATCTCGTGCCCCATCAACTCAGGGTTCTTCTATGCCGAGTGCATCTGCTAGTCACTCAGGTGCGAGGGGTTCCCTTCAGTCCTCATCTCCGGCACCGGGTAGTTGTTATGAGTGCGAAGAGTTTTGGCATATAAGGCGGCAGTGTCCTCAACTCCATGATAGTCAGCATCAGCAGAGGGGTCAGCCCTCGACTTCTGCTCCAGTTACTTCACCACCCTGCCAGCCAGGGGTGGTAATCAGGCAGCCAGAGGTCGCCCTAGAGGGGGAGGTCGATCAGGCAGTGGCCATGCTCATTTTTATGTTATTCCAGGTAGGACAGATGCCATTACTTCAGTTGTTGTCATTACAGGTATTGTTTTGGTCTGTCACAGAGATGCCTCCATATTATTTGATCCCGGTTCCACCTATTCTTATGTGTCCTCATATTTTGCTCATTATTTGAGTGCGCCCGGGGAGTTTCTTGCTTTACATGTTCATGTGTCTACCTCAGTGGGCGATACTATTGTTGTGGACCGTGTGTACCGGTCATATGTTGTGACTTTTGGAAGTCTGGAGGCCCGAGTTGATCTATTGCTATTGAGCATTATGGACTTTGATGTTATTTTGGGCATGGATTGGTTATCTCCGTGTCATGCTATTCTGGACTGTCATGCTAAGACAGTCAATTTGGCTATGCCGGGTGTACCGCGGATCGAGTGGCGTGGTGTGACTGATTATGTTTCGAGTAGAGTGATTTCTTTCTTGAAGGCCTAGCGTATGGTTGGGAAGGGTTTTCTCTCGTATCTTGCCTTTGTGAGGGATGTTGGATCTGAGGCTCCCAGTATTGATTTTGTCCCTGTTGTGAGTGATTTCCCTGATGTATTTCCTGTAGACCTGTCGGGCATGCCATCGGACAGGGATATTGATTTTGGTATTGATCTGGTGCCGGAAACTCAGCTCATTCTATTCTGCCATATCGCATGCCACTAGCAGAGTTGAAAGAATTGAAGGAGCAGCTTTAGGAGCTCCTAGATAAGGGGTTCATTCGGCCTAGTGTGCCACCTTGGAGTGCGCCAGTTCTGTTTGTGAATAAGAAGGATTGCACAATGAGAATGTGCATCGATTATAGGCAATTGAACAAGGTAACGATTAAGAAGTACCCCCTGCCTTGCATTGATGATTTATTTGACCAGTTCCAGGGAGCGAGGGTGTTCTCCAAGTTTGATCTCCGCTCGGGCTATCACCAGTCGAAGATCAGGGATTCAGATATTCTTAAGACTGCTTTCAGGACTAGATATGGTCACTACGAGTTTCTTGTCATGTCTTTTGGGCTGATCAATGCCCCATCTGCGTTCATGCATTTGATGAACCGTGTATTTTGGCCTCAGCTGGATTCGTTTGTTAGTGTTTTCATTGATGACATTCTGGTGTACTCACTTAGTCAGGAGGAGCACGCGGAGCATTTGCAAGTGGTATTGCAGAGATTGAGAGAGGAGAAACTTTATGCAAAGTTCTCCAAGTGTGAGTTTTGGCTTAGTTCAGTGACTTTCTTGGGACACGTAGTGTCCAGCAAGGGTATGCGGGTTGATTCGAAGAAGATAGAGGCGATTCAGAATTGGCCTAGACCGTCCTCAGCCACAGAGATTTGTAGCTTTCTTGGGTTAGCAGGCTATTATCACCGGTTTGTTCAGGGATTTTCGTCCATTGCATCGCCCTTGACCAAGTTGACTTAGAAGGGTGCTCTATTTGCATGGTCGGACGAGTGTGAGGAGAGCTTTCAGAAGCTCAAGACAGCTTTGACCATAGCTCCAGTATTGGTTTTGCAATCTGCTTCAGGTTTATATACCGTGTATTTTGATGCTTTGAGAGTTAGGATTGGTTGTGTATTGATGCAGGAGGGTAGAGTTATTGCTTATGTTTCTCGTCAGTTGAAGCCCCATAAGAAGAACTACCCTGTTCATGATTTGGAGTTGGATGCCATAGTTCATACATTGACGATTTGGAGGCATTACTTGTATGGCGTGTCTTGTGAGGTATTCACCAATCATCGCAGTCTGCAGCATTTGTTCAAGCAAAAGGATCTTAATTTGAGGCAGCGGAGATGGCTGGAGTTTCTTAAGGATTATGATATTATATTCTGTATCATCCAGGGAAGTCCAATGTAGTAGCTGATGCTTTGAGCCGAAAGGCAGTGTAAGTATGGGGAGTTTGGCTTATATTCCAATTGGGGAGAGGCCCCTTGCAGTTGATGTTCAGGCCTTGGCCAACCAGTTTATGATATTAGATATTTCGTAGCCCGGTCGGGTGTTGGCATGTGTGGTTTCTCGGTCTTCCTTATATTATCGCATCAGAGAGCACCAGTATGATGATCTATATTTGCTTGTCCTTAAGGACAGGGTTCAGCATGATGATGCCAGAGATGTGACTATTGGTGATGATGGTGTGTTGATGATGCAGGGCCGGATTTGCATGCCCAATGTGGATGGGCTTCGGGAGTTGATATTGGAGGAGGCCCACAGCTCGTGATATTCCATACATTCGGGTGTCGCGAAGATGTATCAGGATCTTAGACAACACTATTGGTGGTGGAGGATGAAGAAAGATATTGTGGAGTTTGTAGCCCGGTGTCTCAATTGTCAGCAGGTGAAATATGAGCATCAGAGACCGGGTGTCTTGCATCAGCAGATGGTTATTCCCGAGTGGAAGTGGGAGAGAATCACTATGGATTTTGTTACTGGACTCCCATGGACTTTGAAGAAGTTCGATGCTATTTGGGTGATTCTAGAAAGGCTGACCAAGTCTGTGCACTTCATTCCTATTTGTACTACTTATTCTTCAGAGCGGCTGGCAGAGATTTACATTCGGGAGATCGTTCGGTTGCATGGTGTCCCAGTTTCCATCATATCAAATTGGGGCACTCAGTTTACTTCTCAGTTTTGGCAGTCTGTTCAGCGAGAGTTGGGTACTCAGGTACAATTGAGCACAGCCTTTCACCACCATACGGACGGGCAGTCCGAGCGTACCATTCAAATTCTAGAGGATATGCTATGCGCCTGTATTATTAACTTCGGAGTGTCATGGGATCGGTTTCTACCGCTTGCAGATTTTGCCTACAACAACAGCTACCAGGCAAGTATTCAGATGGCTCCGTATGAGGCTTTGTATGGGAGGCAGTGTAGATCTCCAGTTGGTTAGTTCAAGCCCGGTGAGGCTAGGCTATTGGGGACAGATTTGGTTCAGGTTGCTTTAGATAAAGCAAAGGTAATTCAGGAGAGACTCCGTACAGCGCAGTCGAGATAGAAGAGTTATGCGGACAGGAAGGTTCGAAATGTATCCTACATGGTTGGTGAGAAGGTCCTGTTGAAGGTTTCACCCACAAAGGGTGTTATGAGATTTGGAAAGAAGGGGAAATTGAGTCCGCGGTTCATTGGGCCTTTTGAGGTACTTCGGAGGATTGGGGAGGTGGCTTATGAGCTTGCATTGCCACCCAGCTTGTCGAGCGTGCATCCAGTTTTTCATGTTTCTATGCTCCGAAAGTATATTGGAGACCTGTCCCATGTCCTGGATTTCAGTACGGTTTAGTTGGAGGGTGATTTTACTTATGATGTAGAGCCAACAGCTATTTTAGAGCATCAAGTTCGGAAATTGAGATCACAGGATGTAGCTTCAGTGAAGGTGTGGTGGAGAGGTCGGCCCGTGAAGGAGGCTATCTGGGAGACCGAGCGGGAGAGGCGGAGCAGATACCCTCACCTATTTGAGGCTTCAGGTATGTTTCTTGACTCGCTCGAGGATGAGTGTTTGTTTAAGTTGGGGAGGATATGACGACCTGGCCAGTCTTCTCATGAGTTACCGCCCCGTCTCCCCCATTCTTATTTATTTATGCTTCATTATCCGTGTTTTATGTGGTTGGGTTGATTGGGTTGAGTTCGGAGTGAATTTGGTAAGAAATTAGACACTTAGTCTCTTTTAAGAATGCTTAAGTTGGAAAAGTCAACCGGATGTTGACTTATGAATTAGAGGGCTCGGATGTGAGTTCTGATGGTTCAGTTAGCTTCAGGAGTTGATTTGTGGCTTTGGATTGTGATCGGAAGTGGTTTTGGAGGTCCGGTGTAGAATTAGGCTTGAATTGGCAAAGTTAGTATTTTGGTAATTTCCAGTTGATAGGTGAGATTTTGATCCGAGGGTCGGAATGGAATTCTGAGAGTTGTTATAGCTTCGTTATGTGATTTGGGATGTGTGTGTAAAATTTCAGGTCATTTGGAGGTGGTTTGGTTGGGTTTTTGATCAAATGTGTGTTTCGGAAGTTTTAGAAGAACTTAGGCTTGAATTCGAGGTAATTTGATGGTTTTGGTGTTGGTTGAGGTGTTTTGATGATTGGAACAAGTTTGAATGAGGTTTTTGGAGGTGTTGGTGCTTTTGGTTGAGGTCTCGGGGGTCTCGGAGTGATTTCGGATGGCTAACGGGAAGAGTTTTGGACTTGTGCAATTTCAAATTTTTGTTGTTTTTGGTATTTTTGCACCTGCGGCTCGGGAAATGCAGGTGTGGTATCACATATGCGGGAATGGTATCGCAGAAATGGAGAGGCTGAGGAAGGCCTAGAACCGCAGATGTGGAAGAAGGACCGCACCTGCGGAGCCGCAGATGCGGCTGTTGGACCGCAGATGCGGTAGGCCGTTTTAATGAATTTCTGCAGATGCGGAATATTGATCGCAGAAGAGGGTAATTGACCGCAAATGCGGTTATGACTGGGTAGAAGGTATATATTTCATCCTTCGCGATTTTTGAAGGGTTTCATCATTTTTAACTTCGGATTGAGGGCTTTTGGGCGATTTTGAAAGGAGATTTCAAGAGAATTTCGATAAGGTAAGGATTTTTGACTTAAAAATGCAACCTATGGTGTCATTTCATGAATTGAGAATGAAAATTTAAGAAATCATGGACTAAAAATGGAGATTTAGGGCTTGAACTTAAGAGAGCTAAGATTAAGGATTTGAGGGGTCAAACGGACTCCGATTCTGGTGATTTTATTATGTGTGAACTCATCGCGAGATAAGGAACCCGTTGATGTGAAATTTTTTAAGTTTCAAGAAGTGGGCCCGGGGCTCGAGTTTTGCTAATTTTGGGATTTTTGATATTTTTCAATTGTTTTCGCTTGGGTTTTGTTCCCTTAGCCTATGGTGACGTATTCGTTGTGGTTTTGGTCAGATTTGACGCGTGAGGAGGCCGATTTGAGAGACAAGGGCATAGCGAGCTAGAGCTTTGGCCAGTTTGAGGTGAGTAATGATTGTAAATGATGTCCTGAGGGTTTGAAACCCCGAATTTTCACAACGTAGTGCTATATTAGATTAAGGCACACGTTGTATGATGGTCATGGGGCCTATTACTACTGGGGATTGTGATCTGGTCCATCCCGATTGAAGATTTTATCGCGTTTTTGACTGAGGCTTGTTTATTATCATTATCATTTGGCTAGTTGCCATGTTTGGGGCATCGTGTTGACCTGTAGAATCCTTAGGGGGATTTTGACTGATTTTACTCACTGTACTTGCTAAAAACCATATCCTCGGTCATATTTCTAACTGTTTAAAACAATATGAACCGATTTTTGAAATGTTAATCCTAAATTATAGAAATATGTGGGCTGAGATCCCTGCCTTATATTATTGTGCCCGAGGGGCTATGATTATAATGATTGAGAGGGGTTAAGAACCCAATGGTGAGGATGTTATATATGTTATGGATCGGGATGCACGCCGCAGCAAATACTTATATGGATCGGGCTGCACGCCGCAGCGAATCTATATGTGGATTGTGCTGCGCGCCGCAGCAATATAGCGCTTGGACTGTAGGAGCCCCTCCCAGAGTCTGCACACCCCAGTGAGCGCAATCGACTATTTATATGGATCGGGCTGCACGTCGCAGCGGTTATTTTGATTTTGGTCATTGTGAGAGATATATGGTTACTGTGTACGAGGATCGGAATTATACTCGTTAAATACCTGATAAACTATATATTTTACCTGATTTAAAGATATTTCACTTGACTTATTCATTACTTTGCTGCTTGGAGTTGATTTACTGCTTGATATAGAACTGCTTAGTGCCTTTACGTGATTTCTTATTGTTAGCCATTATTTATGATTATTACTCATTGGGTCGGAGTACTCACATTACTCACTGCACCTTACGTGCAGATCTAGGTGTTCTCGAGGCCTAGTGGGAGCTTTCTTGCTGATTATCATCCACCGGAGTCATCGAGGTAGCTGCATGGCGTCCGCAGACCTGATTTCTCCCTCTATCTTTTACTTTTCAGTATTCTAGACTATCTCTGTATTAGACTGTTAAAATCTTGTAATAGAGGCTCTTGACTTGTGACACCGGATCGGTGGGCTATTGTAGAGATATTGTTATGGTTTCCGCACATCTTATCTACCGTTTCAGACTTCTATGTATGTTAATTGGTATTTAAAACTCTATTAATTGGCAATGAACTCTATAACGGAAGGGTTGTGATTGATAATTGGTCGGGCTTGCCTAGTAATGTGTTGGGCGCTACCACGATCGGGGTTGGGGTCGTGACACAATTTCAAAACCGACAAGTAGTATAAAGCATCCAGCAGAAAACATCCAGTCATCAAAAAAGATAAGGACTAAAGAAAACTGAGATGATGATGATGATGATGATGATGATGATGATGATAATAATAATAATAATAATAATAATAATAATAATAATAATAATAATAATAATAATAATAATAATAATAATGTTAGAAAAGTGAACTAAAGCGTTAGACAGAGCCATTCAGAGATTTTTCTATCACCTCAATCCTATTAGCTTCTTGACATGCCAAACCCTAAATCTACACGAAACTCCTTAAAACTAAAGACTTGCCTCTTCAACTTCAAAAGGGAGTACCACTATAAAAATATTCCTTAATCAAGATAAGAAAAGCACAATGTAGAAATTCTCCATCAAGCAACCTGGGATGAAAAGACACGACACAGCACACCTAGTTACTTGAATAATTTCTTGATCTCTATAGCACACCACACAAATGAAAAGGTTGAAACTGGTAAATGGCTGCCTGAAGAATTTAACAAGGGGAGATTGGATTACTTCTATTTCTTGATTACAGCACAGAGAATTCTTAATATTTTATATTTCATAATATGCCAAGTGGTACAAGTACAAGGAAATGATGAAACAGCAACGTCGCACTGGAAAGGGAAAGGCAAGATGTCGAGAAACACTTCGTCTGACACGAATCTAAGGATTAAACCAAAGGGATCGTCTCATATACAATTCGTTAGCAGTCATTTGTGTTTGAAAGTTTGTGCTGAAAATTTGAACTAAAGTTTCAAAGCTAAATTGAACTAAAGTTTGAGATGAAAATTTATTCCATCATTTCTTAGTTTTGTACATTGAAGAATGAAACAAGAATGACCAAATCCATCCATATAATAAAGTTGTCTTGATTTTGCAGTTTTCGGTTTAACAACAGAAGATTAATTATAGGACAACTTCAAATCATCAATCGGCAAAGCATAACAATAAATAATAGTACAATCAAAATATTCAAACTAAAATATATTGAGCAACTTGAACAAATAAGCAACGAATCAGAACATGAACTGATAACTAATAAACTTATATCTAAACGGCTCTTCTAAGACTTTTATTCACTATGAGACTATCAAAATAAATAGAATAGTAAGTAAATGAACCTGAAATATGCCTCTTGTTTGATAAGTAAAAATTCAGCAGTTATACGAACAAAATAAAATAACAACCTGAATCAGATATCAAAAAGCAAATCAACCCGAACGAACCGCGAACCAAGAATGGCGAACCGAATCGAATGACAACTCAAATCAGTCGAACTCCATATTTAAAACAAGAATCCGAAATTAAAATGAAGAAACAGGGATCCACTTCTATGATTTTTCTATTTTGGGAACCAAAAGAAAACTAAAAGAGAACTCTAATTTTTATTTCGAATGAAACTGAAAATTAGAAGAACAACTGAAAATCCAAAAACCCTAGCTCTTTCTCTTGATTTTTTCTGAATTCTTTTTTGCCCAACCCCTATATCTTCTGATCTCTCTCTTTTATAGTTCAAAATCAAACAAATTGAGGGTCTAGATTGACATTGATTCAATCTACGACCTCCCTTTATTCGATTTAAACTTGGAGAGCAAGAAAACATGTGAAAATGATGATGTTTGGTACAGAATGTGTGACATGGAAGAAGAAGAGGAGAGGAGGGAGGACCATGTGATGGTTTGGGGAATTTTTCGGTGGATTTAGGGCATGAGGGTGGCGGCAAAAATGGAGATGCGACTAGTTTGGGTATTAGGTTTAGGGCTTTGAGGGTTATAATTAGGTTTTTATATGTGGGCTAGGATTAATTAGGGTCATTGGATCTGAATGGGATAAACGGACAGGATTGAAAGAAGGGAGTGGGGCAGGTCAGACGGTTGGGTCGTGGGAGATTGGGCTATCCGATTTGTGCTGCTAAGATTTGGGGTTGGGCTCAAAAGTAGTGGGTTCTTTAGACCTAGTATTAATTAATAAAAATTAAAAAATATCTTCCCTTCTTTTTAAATAGAATAATACAAGAATTAATTAGTCCTAAATAAAATAAAATAACTACCATAATAAAATAAGATAAATACCATTATAAAGTAATATATTATAAAAATGCAACTATTTTAGATTTTTCAAAAAATAAGAGTAGAGAAAAATAGCTTAAAATCATGGTAATATTAAAATAATATTATTACAAAATATTAATGAGCTTAAGAAATAGAATTATATACTTAGAAGGGAAATGTTATTTCTAACGACTTGGCCGGTCATCTTAAGAATAAACATCTCGATCCCCTATTAACTGCTCTCCCCATTTTTATTTATACTAGTTTGATTTGCCGGGATATTCGGTTTTCAATTTCGGAGAGTTTTGGGACACTTAGTCCCTAAATGAGAGCTTAAGTGTTGGAAAGTTGACTGTAGTCAGAACAGTGTGAAGACGACCTCGGAATGGGATTCTGATGGTTCCGTTAGCTCTGTTAGATGATTTCGAGCTTAGGAGCATGTTCAGATTGTGTCTTGAAGGTCCGTAGCTAATTTAGGCTTGAAATGAAGAAATGACAAATTTTGAAGTTTTCGGTTCGATAGGGAGATTTTGATCCGAGGGTCGGAATGGAATTCAGAGAGTTGCAATAGTTCTGTTATGTCATTTAGGAAGTGTGTGAAAAATTTTAGGTCATTCGGACGAGGTTTGATAGACTTTTTGATCGGAAGCATAAATTGAGAGTTTTTTGGAATTCTTAGGCTTGAATCTGATGCAAAATAGGTGTTTTGATGTTGTTTTGAGCATTCAAAAGGTTGGAACAAGTTTGAGTGATGTTTTAAGATTGGTTGGCAGGTTTGATTGAGGTCCTGAGGGCCTCGGGTGTGTTTTGGATGCTCAACGGACCATTTTTTAACTTGGAGAAGGATCAGATGCTGGTATTTGTTGCAGACTTTGCTTCATCGCGATCGCATGAGAAGGTTCGTGATCGCAAAAAATAGATGAGGCAGAGGGAAATTTTGCTCTTCGCGTTCGCGTGAAGGGGAATGCGAACGCATAGCTATGGGCAATGCTGAATCGCGAACGCGTGGACTAGGTTGCGTTTGCGTAGAAGAAATAAGGCATCAATGGAATGTTAAGTGTTTCTCTATGTGGTTGCGTGAAGCCAACCGCGATCGCGTTGGTTTGAGGGAGCTAAAGCATCGCGTTTGCGGACGGTGTTCTGCATTCGCGTAGAGTAAATCTGAGGTGCATGGTCTTTTCTCTTCGCGATCGCGTCTGTCTTCCACGACCGCGATTAAGGAATTAGCTGGGTAGAATGTTTAAGTTCAAAATCGAGGATTTAGCCATTTTTGTGAAAACTAGAGCTTGGGAGCTCAGGTTTGATCGAGGTTTTGATGGATTTATAGAGACATCAATTGGGTAACGATTCTCTACCCCTTTTTTCTTGTAACCCATTAATCTAAACACGAATTCATTATTTATTTCAAATTTGTATGAAAATTGAGGAAAAGTTCTTAGACCAACAATTCGAGTTTTGATTAGGGAATTGATATTGGATTTGGATAATCTTGGTATGGTTGGACTCGTGAGAGTATGAGGATTCTAAAAATGTAAATTTCGCTCGATTTCGAGACATGGCCTGAGGGACATTTTGGTCATTTTACCTAATTTTGCGTATTAACTTAGAATTTCTTTGTAGAATCAGTTACTTGGAGTGTTATTTACATTATGAAATTGAATTGAATAGATTTGGGCCATTTGGAGTCGAGTACTCGTTGCAAGAGCGTGGTCTCGGGTTGATTTGAGCTGGTTCGAGGTAAGTGACTTGCCTAACCTTGTGTGGGGGACCTTCCCCTTAGGATTTGGTACATTTGGTAATTGAAATGCCTTGTACGTGAGGTGACGAGTGCATACTTGTGCTAAATGTTTGAAATCCGATTTTCATTAAGTAATTACTAGGATGTTTCATTTCCTATTTTTATTACTCGCACTATTAAGCCTGTTGCTAGCTTTGGAAAGCATGTCTAAGTGATTTAATTGCTTTATTTGCTCAAACTGCCTTACCTAAATTCTGTGCAGCATACTAGGCTAGAATTACTTGTTTGCCTTAGTATGAAGTTTGCCATTCCTGAATATTTTCCTGTTGCTGCTGTGTATTTACATTGGGAATACAGATGTGGGATTCCGGTAGCTCCCCCTTGTCTGTTTATTTGGGACTACGGATGCGGGATTCCAGTAGATCCCCCTTGTCTGTTTATTTGGGACTACGGATGTGGGATTCCGATAGATCCCCCTGCACGGTTATATAGAACTACGGGACTCCCCCTGCACAGTTATATGGAACTACGGGACTGCACCCGGTAGATTCCCCAGTACTGGGTATTTATATTTAGGGACTACGAATCAGGATTTCCGGTAGATTCCCGCGCATTGATAGTTGGACTACGGGACGGGATACCGGGAGATCCTTCGGTTATAAATGATGAACTATGGGACGGTATCCCGAGAGATCCACTGGATAGTTGTAATTGGGACTACAGGATGGTATTCTGGAAGATGCCCTGATTGTTATCTCTGTGTTAAGCTGTATTTCTTTCCTATTATTTATTGTCTCAGTTCTAGTTGTTGTTCTTTCAATTCTATGATATTCCTTACTGTTGCACTTATTTATATTGTTTTATTCCATACCATTAACCCATATATCTTATTTAATCTTAACAGGGCCCTGGCCTTCCTCATCAATATCCGACCGAGGTTAGGTTTGGCACTTACTGAGTACCACTGTGGTGTACTCATGCCCTTTCTGTGCATGTTTTTCATGTCCAGACCCAGGTACTTTCACTCAATCTTATCATCCTTGAGGCGATGCACTTCTGTAGAGACTTCGAGGTATATCTGCCACGTCCGCAGACTGAGGAGTCCCTTTTTATTCTCACTTTTAAGTATTAGCCCTTCTGCATTTCCTTTCTTTTTTAGACATTCTGGAGTTAGAGCTTTGTACTCTCCTTAGCTTGTGATTCATGGGTTTCTGGGTCTTGGAAATATGTATTGGTTTTGAGAATTAAATATTGTGTATGTCGAGCAGCACTTTTAAACAATGTTTATTACTTTATTTCTATTTAAATTATTTTATTTTTGCAAATTTGATTTTTCTTCCGTAATTTAAGCTTACCTAGTCATAGAGACTAGGTGTCGTCACGATGGTTCACGGAGGGCGAATCAGGACCGTGACAAGTTGGTATCAGAGCTCTAGGTTCATAGGAATCATGAATCACAAGCCGGTTTATTAGAGTCTCACGGATCGGTACAGAGATATTTGTACTTATCTACAAAATCCTATGTAACCGTTAGGAAAATTCCTCTTCATTTGATTTCCCTGTCGTGCGAGATATTGACATCACAATCCTAAACCTTTGTCTTCCATTCTCTCACAGATGGTGAGGACACGTGTTGCCCGAGATGATCAGGTACCTGCACCCCCTACTGTAGTCGTCAGAGGACGGGGTTAGGGTAGAGGCCGAAGACGAGCCCATGGTATAGCTAGAGCACCCATGCGATCTGCCACGGAGGGGCCACCAGTAGGTCCAGCCGGATTCCAGTCACTTGATACGCCTGCTGCTGCTACTACTCAGCACTTCAGGAGACATTAGCGCAGTTCTTGAGCATGTTAGGTACATTAGTTCAGGCGGGGTTGATTCAGGTTGTACCAACTACTTCACAGATCAGGGGAGGAACCCAGACTCCCGCCGCCCCCACGCTAGAGCAGCGAGTTCTCATTAGTCGAATTCCAGATATCATAGAGACACAGCCTATGGTCCCAGTTCAGCGGGTGGTGAGTACCTCTTGCCGGTAGAGGACAGACGAGGTCGGCAGAGAGAGTATATGGAACTAAGAAGACCTCGTAGACTAGAGATATCCACTAGTCCTTATTTTGGGGGAAGATTACGGCATGGTAGAGGTTTTGTGGGTCAGCCAGCTCAATTTGTATCTCAGACTTCACTTAGTGATTCTGGGGTTTAGGGGTCTCAGAGTACCCGTACCGTACATTTTCCACTGCCACATCAGCCACGAGGTTTCTTTGAGTGTGTGACAAACGCCATGTGGTGAGGTATTGCCCTAGGCTTGGGATGAGTGCACGTCCACAGACTTCTCAACCACAGCGTGCCCCGCAGAGTTCTTAGGCTATGGTTACAGCTCCAGTTGCTACCCCACCTGCTCATCCAACTAGAGGTGGAGGTCGGAGAGGTAGAGGTCACCCTAGAGGGGAAGGCCAGGCCAGATATTATGCCCTTCCTGCCCGTACCGAGGTTGTTGCCTCTGATTCTGTCATCACAAGTATTGTACTGGTTTGTCACAGAGATGCATAGGCTCTATTCGATCCAGGCTTCACTTATTCTTATGTGTCTTCTTATTTTTCTCTATATTTGGGTGTATCTCGGGATTCTTTGAGTTTACCTATTTATGTTTCTGCTTCTATGGGAGATTCTCTTGTTGTAGATCGCGTTTACCGGTCGTGTTTGATTGCTTTTAGTGGTTTTGACACCAGAGATTATTTGCTATTGCTCAGCATGGTGGATTTCGATATTATCTTAGGCATGGACTGGTTGTCACACCATTATGCAATTCTTAATTGTCACGCCAAAACTGTGACGCTAGCTATGCCAAGTGTACTGCGTGTTGAGTGGAAGGGTACTTTAGATCACACTCCCAGTAGAATTATTGCTTTCCTTAAGGCTCAGCGTATGGTTGAGAAGGGGTGTGACGTGTATCTAACTTATGTGAGAGATGTCAATATTGATACCCCTTCATTTGATTTAGTCCCAATAGTATGAGATTTTTCCTAATATGTTTACAGCTGATCTTCCAGGCATACCGCCTGATAGAGATATTGATTCTGGCATTGATCTGTTATCGGGCACTTAGTCCATTTATATTCCTCCATATCTATGGCTCCTCCTAAGTTGAAAGAGTTAAAGGATCAGTTACAAGAATTGCTTGATAAGGGTTTTATTCGGCCCAGTGTATCACCTTGGGGTGCTCCTATCTTGTTTGTGAAGAAAAATTATGGTTCTATGCGTATGTGTATTGACTATTGCCAGTTGAACAAGGTTACAGTGAAGAACAGTTATCCTTTGCCTCGTATTGATAATCTGTTTGACCAACTTCAAGGCGCACGGGTGTTTTCTTAGATTGACTTGCGCTCAGGTTACCATCAGTTGAAGATTTGGGAGGCAGATATCCCGAAGACTGCTTTCAGGACTCGGTATGGTCATTACGGGTTCCTTGTTATGTCATTTGTGCTAACCAATGCCCCAGCAGCCTTTATGCATTTGACGCATAGTGTATTCGGGCCATATCTTGACTCTTTTGTCATTGTCTTTATTGATGAGATTCTAGTGTATTTTTGGAGTCGGGAAGATCATGAGCAGCACCTGAGGACAGTGCTTCATACTCTAAGGGAAAAGAAGTTATGTGCAAAGTTCTCAAAATGTGAGTTTTGGTTGGATTCCGTGGCATTCTTAGGCCATGTGGTATCGAGTGAGGGTATTCAGGTGGACTCGAAGAAGGTAGAGGCAGTGTAGAGTTGGCCCAGACCATCCTCAGCTACAGAGATCCGCAGTTTTTTCAATTTGGCAGGTTACTACCATCATTTTGTGGAGGGGTTTTCATCGTTTGCAGCCCCTATGATCGACTGACCTAGAAGGGTGCTCCATTCCAGTGGACGGAAGAGTGTGAGGTGAGCTTTTAGAAGCTTAAGACAGCTTTGACTACAACCCCACTTTTGATATTGCCTACAGGTTTGGGGTCTTACACTGTCTATTGTGATGCCTTGAGGATTGGCCTTGGAGCGGTTTTGATGCAGGACTGTGGGCTGATTGCCTACGCGTCCAGATAGTTGAAGGTGCACGAGAAGGATTACCCAGTCCATGACCTTGAGTTAGCTGCCATTGTTCACGCCCTGAAGATTTGGCTCCATTATTTATATGGTGTGCCTTGTGAGATTTATATTGACAACCGGAGCTTGCAGCACATGTTAAAGAAAAAGGATCTAAATTTGTACCAGAGAAGGTGGTTAGAGTTGCTGAGGGACTATGATATCACTATTCTGTATCACCTAGGCAAGGCCAATGTGGTGGCCAATGATTTGAGTCGTTGGGCAGAGAATTTAGGGAGTTTGGCTTATTTACCAGCATCGGAGAGGCCTATGGCGATGGATGTTCAGGCCTTAGCCAGCCAGTTTGTGACATTGGATCCTTCGGAGCCCAGTTGGGTTCTAGCTTGCGTGGTTTCTCGATCTTCCTTATTTGATCGTATCAGGGAGCGTTAGTATGATGACCCTCAATTGTTTGTCCTCAAGGATAAGGTTCAGCACGGTGATGCCAGAGATGTGATTATTGGTAATAATGGGGTATTGAGGATGTAGGGTCGGATTTGCGTACCCAATGTTGATGGTTTTTGGGAGTTGATTCTAGAGGAGGCCACAGTTTGCGATATTCCATCCATCATGAAGATGTACCAGTATTTGAGGCAGCACTATTAGTGGAGGCGGATGAAGAAAGATATAGTTGGGTTGTAGCTCGGTGCCTCAACTGTCAGCAGGTGAAGTATGAGCACCAGAGACCGGGTGGGTTGCTTCAGCAGATAGAGATTTCAGAGTGGAAGTGAGAGCGGATCACCATGGACTTTGTAGTTGGGCTCCCGCGGACTTTGAGAAAGTTCGATGCTATTTGGGTGATTGTGGATCGACTAACCAAGTTCGCTCATTTTATTCCTGTGTGTACTACTTATTCTTCGGAGCGGTTGGCGGAGATCTATATTCGGGAAATTGGTCGTCTGCATGGTATTCCAGTTTCCATCCTATCGAATAGAGGTAATCAGTTCACATCATGATTCTGGAGAGCCATTCCACATGAGTAGGGTACTCGAGTATAGATGAGTACAACATTTCACCCTCAGACTGACGAACAATCCAAGTGCACTATTTAGATTCTTAAGGATATGCCCCGTGCGTGTGTGATCGAGTTTGGAGTGTCTTGGGATCAGTTTTTGCCATTGGTGGAGTTTGCATACAATAACAGTATTAGTCCAGTATTCAAATGGCACTATATGAGGCTTTACATGGTAGGCAGTGTAGATCTATGGTGGGTTGGTTCGAGCTAGGCGACGCTAGATTATTAGGCACAAACTTAGTTCAGGATGCTTTGGAAAAGGCTAAGGTGATTCAGGATAGACTTCGTACAGCCCAGTCCAGACATAAGAGCTATGCAGACTGGAAGGTTCGTGATGTTTCCCATATGGTTGAAGAGCGGGTTTTGCTTTGGGTTTCACCTATGAAGGGCGTTATGAGAGTTGGGAAGAAGGGAAAGCTGAGTCTGAGGTTTATTGGCGCTTTTGAGATATTGAGGTGTGTTGGGGAGATTGCTAATGAGCTTGCCTTACCTCCCAGCTTGGCAGGAGTTCATCCAGTATTTCATGTTTCAATGCTCTGGAGGTATCACGGTGGTATGTCACGCGTGTTGGATTTCAGTTCAGTCCAGTTGGACAAGGCTCTATCCTATATTGAGGAGCCAGTGGCAATATTGGACAGGCAGGTTAGGAAGCTGATGTCAAAGAACATTGCGTTAGTGAAGGTTCAGTGGAGGGGTCAGCCGGTCAAGGAGGCGGCCTGGAAGACCGAGTAGGATATGCGCAGCCGTTACCCTCATCTTTTCAATACTTCAAGTATGTCTCTATGCTCGTTCGAGGACGAACGAATGTTCAAGTGTAGGAGGATGTGATGACCCGACCGGTCATCTTAAGAATTAACGTCTCGATCCCCTATTAACTGTTCTCCCCATGTTTATTTCTACTATTTTGGATGTTTGGTTTTGAGATTTGGAGAGTTTTGGGACACTTAGTCCCTAAATGAGAGCTTAAGTGTTGAAAAGATGACCGTAGTTGGAACAGTGTGAAGACAACCTCGGAATGGGAATCTGATGGTTCTGTTAGCTCCGTTGGGTAATTTCGGGCTTATGGGCATGTTCGAATTGTGTTTTGGAGGTCAGTAGCTAATTTAAACTTGAAATACCGAAACGTCGAATTTTGAAGTTTCCGGTTCGATTGAGAGATTTTGATTCGAGGGGCAGAATGGAATTCAAAGAGTTTCAGTAGTTCCATTATGTCATTTGGGATATGTGTGTAAAAATTTCAGGTCATTCGGACGAGGTTTGATAGTTTTGATCAAAAGCATAAATTGAGAGTTTTTGGAATTCTTAGGCTTGAATCCGATGAAAAATAGGTGTTTTGATGTTGTTTTGAGCATTCAAAAGGTTGGAACAAGTTTGAGTAATGTTTTAGGATTGGTTGGCAGGTTTGATTGAGGTCCCAAGGGCCTCGGGTGTGTTTTGGATGCTCAACGGACCATTTTTGAACTTGGAGAAGGATCAGATGCTGGTATTTGTTGCAGACTTTTCTTCATCGCGATCACATGAGAAGGTTCGCGATCACGAAGAATAGATGAGGCAGAGGGAAATTTTGCTCTTCGCGTTTGCGTGAAGGGGAATGCGAACGCATAGCTGTGGGCAATGCTGAATCGCGAACGCGTGGACTAGGTTGTGTTTGCATAGAAGAAATAAGGCGGCAGTGGATTGTTAAGTGTTTCTCTACGCGGTCGTGTGAAGCCAACCGCGAGCGCATAGGTTTGAGGGAGCTAAAGCATCACGTTCGTGGACAGGGTTCCGCATTCGCGTAGAGTAAATCTAAGGCGTGTGGTCTTTGCTCTTTGTGATCGCATCTGGTTTTCCACGATCGCGATTAAGGAATTAGCTGAGCAGAATGTTTAAGTTCAAAATTGAGGGTTTAACCATTTTTGTGAAAACTAGAGCTTGGGAGCTCGGGTTTGAGCGAGGTTTTGAGGGATTTTCAGAGACATCAATTGGGCAACGATTCTCTACTCCTTTTTGCTTGTAACCCATTAATCTAGACACGAATTCATCATTTAATTCTGGAATTTGTATGAAAATTGGGGAAAAGTTCTTAGACCTACAATTCAAGTTTTGATTTGGTAATTGACATTGGATTTGGATAATTTTGGCATGGTTGGACTCATGAGAGTATGAAGATTCTAAAAATGTAAATTTTGCCCGATTTCGAGATGTGGGCCTGAGGGGCATTTTGGTTATTTTACCTAATTTTTTGTATTAGCTTAGACTTTCTTTGTAGAATCAGTTACTTGAAGTATTATTTACATTATGAAGTTGAATTTAATAGATTTGGGTCATTTGGAGTCGAGTATTCGTGGCAAGAGCGTGGTTTCGGGTTGATTTGAGCTGGTTCGAGGTAAGTGGCTTGCCTAACCTTGTGTGAGGGACCTTCCCCTTATGATTTGGTATATTTGGTAATTGAAATGCCTTTTACATGAGGTGACGAGTGCGTACTTGTGCTAATTGTTGAAAATCCGATTTTCATTAAGTAATTACTAGTATATTTCCTTTCCTGTTATTATTACTCGCACTATTAAGCAAGTTGCTAGCTTAGGAAAGCTTATCTAAGTGATTTAATTGCTTTATTTGCTCAAACTACCTTACCTAAATTCTGTGCACAATGCTAGGCTAGAATTACTTGTTTGCCTTAATATGAAGTTTGCCATTTCTAAATATTTTCCTATTGTTGCTGTGTATTTATATTGGGACTACGGATGTGGGATTCCAGTAGCTCCCCATTGTCTGTTTATTTGGGACTACGGATGTGGGATTCCAGTAGATCCTGCTTGTCTGTTTATTTGGGACTATAGATCTGGGATTTCGGTAGATCCCCCTACACAGTTATATGGAACTACGGACTGCACCGGGTAGATTCCCCCAGTACTGGGTATTTTTATTTGGGGATGACGGATTAGGATTTTCGGTAGATCCCTGCGCACTGATAGTTAGACTACGGGACGGGATCCTGGGAGATCCTTTGGTTATAAATGATGGACTACGAGACGGTATCCCGGGAGATCCACTGGATAGTTTTAATTGGGACTACAGGACGGTATCCTGGAAGATGCCCCGGTTGTTATCTCTGTGTTGATCTGTATTTCTTTCCCATGATTTATTTTGTCTCTGTTCTAGTTGTTATTGTTCTTTCAATTCTATGTTATTTCTTACTGTTGCACTTATTTATACTATTTTATTCCTCACTGTTAACCCTTATATCTTATTTAATCTCAGAAGGGCTCTGACCTTCCTTGTCATTATCCGACCGAGGTTAGGCTTGGCACTTACTAAGTACCGTTGTGGTATACTCATGCCCTTTCTGCGCATGTTTTTCATGTGCAGGCCCAGGTACTTTCACTCAGTCTTATCATCCTTGAGACGAGGCGCTTCTGTAGATACTTTAAGGTATATATGCCGCGTCCGCAGACCGAGGAGTCCCTTTATATTCTCACTTTTAAGTATTAGCCCTTCTGTATTTCCTTTCTTTGTTAGACATTCTGAAGTTAGAGCTATGTAGTATCCTTATCTTGTGATTCGTGGGTTTCCGGGTCTTGGAAATATGTATTGTTTTGAGAGTTAATATTGTGTATGCCGAGCGGCACTTTTAAACGTTGTTTATTACTTTATTTCTTTTAAAATTGTTTTATTTCTGCAAATTTAGTTTTTCTTCCGCAATTTAGGATTATCTAGTCGTAGAGACTAGGTGTCGTCACGATGGTTCACGGAAGGCGAACCAGGATCGTGACATTATTATTACATATACATACATAAATATATATATATATATATATATATATATATATATATATATTAAAATAGCTTTACAATCGACGGGTCAAAAATTACGTGCTTACAGCTGCCCCTCTTTGCTTGGAAACTCGAAGACTTTTTTATCAAAGAATTAAGTAAGCAACGTATTTAACTTCTGACTTGACATTTATTCAAAAGAAATAAAGACTGATAACAAGATCGTGATCAAGCCCTGGTATCTGAGCTGCCTACATATCCGTGGCTATAAAGGAATCATGGCATGTGTAGTTTCGAAGTTGGAAGAATGGAGAAAGATACCGAGGTGGAAAGCCGAGTGTAGTGTCGTCGAGGTCCGGTCCGCGGTTCCCATCATTACATCAAAGATGAAAAATCAAATGAAATAAAATTACAAGAAAAACTACAAAATCCTATCTACTATTCAGTCTTGAATCTTCTACAGTCTTGTTGTGCATCTCGAACTATTGACTAACGTTCTTGAGGCGAGCTTCTGCTATTCTATCTTGAATTGACCCTACTCTTCAGGCGGTCTCCTACTGTTGATTGGAATTTGAATTTTAACTGTGAAATAAATTTCCTCATTATCCAGGTGGGCGCCTGCAACCGACTTGAAACTTGAAATGGATTCTCTCGTTCTCCAGATTGGTGATTGTGACTTGCTTGAAACTTGAAATGAATTCCCTCATTCTCCAGGTGGGCGCCTGCGATTTGCTTAAAACTTGAAATAAATTCTCTCATTCTCCAGGTGGGTGCCTGCCAATGACTTGAACTTGAAATAAATTCTGAAATGAATTCCCTCGTTCTCCAGGTGCGTGCCTCCAACTGACTTACAATATGAAATGAATTCCCTTGTTCTCAAGGTGGGCACCTACAATCACAACAAAACAAACAAAATAAGGAAAATCTTCTGCCCCAGTTTGTACCAGGAACATCTGTGAATTTTAGTTAAATCCCATTATCCAGGAGGGTCCTGAAAACTTAAAACTAAATCTTTGAAAATTTGAAATTAAATCGCATTATCCAGGAGGGTCCTGAGAACTTAAAACCTAAATCCCATTATCCATGAGAGTCCTAAGAACTTGAAAGTAAGTCCCATTATCCAGGAGGATCTTGAAAACTTGAAAGTAAATCTCATTATCCATGAGGGTCCTGAAAAATCAAGAATGAAGTTACCCGAGCCATGCTTTCTTCCTGGAGGATCTTTACATAATGAACATAATTTCTTGCCCCTGAACCATGCTTTCTTCATGGGAGGGTTCCTGTAGAACTTCATATTTCTTGCCCCTGTTCAAATGAAATTTTATTAGTTTGAAAACGTGGTGGTTAGTTTGTGGCATCACTGCTGAAGGTATCTGCTTCTACCACTGCCCTACTTCATTCTAATTAGTTGCTTCAGGATAAAAAGGAATTGTTTGACCTTTTGATCGAACCATAACACCAAAAACCTTCGAATGATCTGAATTCCTTACACTCACTTATTGCATTACATTTTCATACTGACAATTGTTGAGCCTTTGTATTTTCTCAAAATTCAAGATTCACTTGATCACCTGAACTTTAGTTATTACCAAGTTACTCCTTCTGAATCATGTTACTGGTTGTGTGCTTGGCCAAACTTCGCCTTGTGAAATCGAGAAGCTGGTAGTAGGCTTTAGAATCCTTTCCTGCTTGTTCAACAAGTGCTAACGCAAAAAAGACTCATAAAGATAGACTCAAAGAGCATAGTGAAGTAATTTTTGGCAAAAGGAACAAAGGAAAATTTTGAACAAAGATGACTATGTGAAGAAGAATGGAAAAAACGCTTATCTGAGTGAAGCGGCTGGCTCCAATGATCATTACATGCATTTCAGATTGATCAGCCTAATCCATCCAATAAATCATATTTTCAGTTCATGTCATGTCTTCATACTTCAAAATCGGGCTTTCAATGATCCAATTTCTCTGTACAGTCATGAACCTCATTCGACTTGTAGTGCCCCAAAGGGTTTTCACTAACAAGCCTCTCTCATTTATTTATCTCTCAACTCACCATCGCTTTACGGTGCCTGCAAGGGTTTTCACCAATAAGACTCTCTCATTTTAAATTTTTTTCTCAGCTCACCATTGTCTTACGGTGCCCGTGAGAGTTTTCACCAATAAGACTCTCTCATTTTATTCGTTTTTCCTTTGTGCCCATAAACAAAATGTTATCCGTGATGTAAATCATACATTTATCTCGCTTCACTTGGCATCCTTAAAGATTGATTAGAAGGTATTTCTTTGGAACGTAGTGTAGGCTTTTGAACAAGGCTAGAAAGAAAGGGTGGCATGAAGGCTCAAAATAATTTAAGATGAAAAGGGTTCAAAATTACAACTTTTAGAATCAGATATTTTGCAAAACCAAAACTTCTACCCCAGTTTCTTAGGATCTAGGGAATTTTGTATTTTTATTTTGAGGGGACTGAACCGTGTAAGACTGCCTACGTATCCTAAAAAGAAATCAAGTCGAACATAGTTCAAACAAAAGTTGTTTGCTTTTGTTGCTTTTCTTTTTTTTTCTTTTTTTTTCTTCTTATTTTTTTCTTCTATTTTTGCTCCGTCTTTTCTTCTTTTTCCCCTCTTTTTCCTTCTTGTTTTCTTTTTTTCTATTTTTTTTCTTACTTTCTAGTTCTACTCCTGATTTTAAAAGAGGGGTATGAAATAAAATAAATAAGGCTCAATAGGGGTAGCAAAGGATGAAAGTGTTTGGGTAGTGGAACAAAATGCCTTAGTCATTTCAACTTTGAACATGCCAAATACAAATACAATTGAAGATAAGCAAAGAAATCATACATAGTACCTCTTGACTGCATTAGAATGGATAGCCATATCTACACATTTGCCTTCTATGTCTGTTAAATACAAAGCACCATTGGGCAACACTCTTGCCATAACGAACGGCCCCTGCCGGTTTGGGGCGAACTTGCATTTAGCTTCAGCCTGATAAGGAAGGATGTGTTTCAATACCAGCTGGCCCACTTTGAATTTATGAGGACGCACCTTCTTGTTGTATGCTCTTGTCATTCTCTTCTGATACAATTGACCATGAAATATTGTTGTCAATCGTTTCTTTTCAATTAAACTCAACTGCTCTAGCCGGGTTTTGACCCACTTATCATCATCGATTTCAGCTTCTACAATGATCCGAAGGGATGTAATCTCAACTTCCGCAGGTATAACTACCTCAGTTCCATATACCAGCAAATAAGGAGTTGCACCTACTGAAGTGTGAACAGTAGTGCGATAACCCAATAAGGCAAAAGGCAATTTTTCATGTCATCGCCTATAACCTTGCACCATCTTATGAATTATCTTCTTTATGTTCTTGTTAGCAGCCTCAACAGCTCCATTCACCTTGGGACGGTATAGAGTGGAGTTTTGATGCATAATCTTGAACTGTCGGCATACCTCTTTCATCAAATGACTGTTGAGGTTGGCCGCATTCTTTGTGATGATTATCTTGGGAATTCTAAACCTGTAAATGATATTTGAATGAACAAAATCCACCACTACCTTCTTGGTCACGGACTTGAAAGTTAAAACTTCAACCCACTATGGAAAGTAATCAACGACCACTATAATATACTTATGCCCGTTAAATGTTGCCGGCTCAATTGTTCCAATGACATCCATGCCCCAAGCAACAAAGGGACAAGGTGTAGACATTGTGTGCAATTCAGATGGTGGAGAATGAATCAAATCACTGTGTACTTGGCATTGATGACATTTGCAAACAAAACTGATGCAATCTCATTCCATGGTGTTCCAATAATAACCTGCTCGAAGTATCTTCTTTGCCAAGACATACCCATTCATATGTGGCCCGCAAACTCCGAATGCACTTCGGCCATGATAGTTGAATCTTGTTTACCATCTATGCACATCATTAGTCCTAGATCTGGAGTCCTCTCGTACAAGATTCCCCCACTTAAGAAAAATCTGCTAACCATACGTCGGATGGTTCTCTTTTGATCACCTGTGGCATGTGCTATATATACCCCGGCTTGATGTATTCCTTGATATCATGGAACCAAGTTTCACCATCAATTTCCTCTTCAACCACATTACAATAAGCATGTTGATCAAGAACTTGGATATGCATGGGGTCGATATAAGCATTGTCCGGATGATATAACATTGACGCCAAAGTAGCAAAAGCATCGACAATCTCATTATGAATCATGTCTGAATTCTACCGACCTGAATCATTGACAAAGATCGTGCAGACACTGTCGATACGGTATGAGCTTCAAGTCTCGAGTCTCCCATTCTCCTTGAATCTAGTGAACCAACAAATCTATATCTCCCAGAACTAGTATTTCCTAGACTCCCATGTCTACAGCTAACCACACCCAGAATGCATGCTTCGTACTCAACCATGTTGTTGGTGCAATAAAATTGATGTTGAGCTGTTACAGGGTAGTGTTGCCCTATTTCAAAAATGAGTACATCCCCTATTCTGACACACTTCATGTTAGCAGCTCCATCGAAGAAGAGTTTCCAACCTGGCTTTTCATCATGGTCCACCTCGTCAACATACATCACTTACTTATCAGGAAAATAAGTCTTCAATGGCTCTTATTCTTCATCTATTGGATTCTCGGCCAAATAGTCAACCAAGGCTTGGGCCTTCATCACGGTTCGAGTCACATAGACGATGTAAAACTCTGTGAGTAAAATCTGCCACTTTGCAAGTCTTCCCATGGGCATGGGCTTCTAAAAGATATACTTTATAGGATCAATACGAGAAATGAGGTAAGTAGTGTAGGACGAAAGATAATGCTTCAACTTTTGTGCTACCCAAGTTAGGGCACAACATGTCCTTTAAAGAAGAGTATACTTAACCTCATAAAGAGTGAACTTCCTGATAAGATAATAAATGTCCGGCTCTTTCTTGCCCGTGATGTTGTGTTGACCCAATATATAACCGAAAGAATTATTCATGACCGTCAAATAGAAAATCAGAGGTCTCTTAGGCTCTAGCAAGACCAACACAGGTGGATTCGACAGGTACTTCTTAATCTTATAAAATTCTTCTTGACACACTTCAGTCCACTTAACTGCAGCATTCTTCTTCAAAAGCTTAAATATGGGCTCACAAGTTGTCGTGAGTTGAACAATAAACCTGCTGATATAATTTAACCTTCCGAGCAAGCTCATCACCTATATTTTGTTCTTGGGCGACGGTAACTCTTGGATGGATTTGATCTTCGACGGATCCAACTCAATACCGCATCTACTAACCAAAAATACCAACAGTTTCCCAGACGGTTCACCAAATGCACATTTCACTGGATTGAGCTTGAGGTTATACCTACGGAGCCTTTGGAAAAACTTTCTCAAATCCTTGACATGGTCAGACTACTTCTTTGACTTTATGATCACATCATCTACATAAATCTCAATCTCCTTGTGTATCATGTCGTGAAATATGGTAGTCATCACCCTCATATAAGTTGCTCCAGCATTCTTCAAACCAAATGGCATTACCCAGTATGTTCCCTATGGCATGATGAACGATGTCTTTTCTGCATCTTCTTTATCCATCAAGATATGGTGATATCCCGCGTAGCAATCCACAAAAGACCCAATCTCATGCTTGGCACAATTGTCAATCAGAATGTGGATGTTCGGCAATGGAAAATCATCCTTTGGGCTTGCCTTGTTGAGATTACGATAATCAACGCATACCCTAGTCTTACCATCCTTTTTTGGTACTGGCACAGCATTAGCTAACTAAGTGGGATATTGGGTAACCCGAATAACCTTTGCCCCAAGTTGCTTCGTGATTTCTTCTTTAATTTTCACACTCATGTCAGTCTTGAACTTTCTTAACTTTTGCTTGACAGGAGGGAATGCAGGATCAGTTGGAAATTTATGAACTACTAAATCAATGCTCAAGCCCGGTATATCGTCCTACGAACATGCAAAGACATCTTTATACTCCAGTAGTGTTTTAGTTATTTCTTCCTTGACTTACAATTCCAGATGCACACTTATCTTGGTTTCCCTGACATTATCCTAATCTCCTAAATTGATTGCTTCAGTTTCATTCAAAGTAGGCTTTGTTTTTTCTTCAAAGTATTTTAGCTCTTTACTTATCTCTTCAAATGCTACTTCTTCATCATATTCTATATCTTCATCATATTCTACTTCTTGGATCATTATTTCAGGATTAGACTAGTTTTTAAGACTTGGACAAAAATTCATCATGCATGTCATATCATTAGAACCAGCATAAAAAGAATTGTACAAAAGAAAAAAACAAAATGAAACACTATGAGGAATAATAGAAAACAGGGAATTGTATTTCATTGAAAACTCCTTCCGGGTGGGGAGAGGAGTTGCTTCCCAATTGCTAAGCTTCACATTTGGCCCAACTAGCTGCATATCTGGTTTACTAGAATCTTCACCAATTTCTACAATATTAACCTCATCGAAATGACTCTAGAACCTCTTGATCAACTCTTCATCAACATCGACCTCAGGTTTTGGAAATGATGATATTAGAGGTTTGCGACCCCTGGCTTAACAAAAGACTTGGAGATGTGTGGAATAGGCTTGGGAAGTAACCATACCTTCTGTTTCAGATTTTTAGCCCTCTTCACGTCCTTCTCTGTAGGCGTGAATCCCAAACCAAATGTACCAAGATTTTCACGTGGACACACTGGATGCACAATACCCTGTAGAGATGAACCCAGACCTTTACCCGGCACAAAACCATTCTTCAATATTTTATTTGCCACCATTAAGGATGTGGAGGATAGCTTCGAACCTGGAATGCGTTCTCCCTCAGGAATCTTCTTAACAGACACTGTTTCAAAAGATTGGTAGACCCAAGGCCCTTTATTATCTTCAGCTTCAACAAATGGAAAATATATGTCATTATAAGCAGACATGTCCTCATCAAGGTGCACAACTATTTCCTACCTATCTCATTTGAATTTTACCATTTGATTCAGAGAAGACGGGACTACCTTAGCAGCATGTATCCAGGGCCTGCCCAACAACAGATTGTAGGAGACAGCCAAATCTAACACTTGAAATTCCATAGTTAACTCAACTGGCCCTATCCATAATTCGAGCATTATATCATCAAAGCCTCGAACACATATACTGTTCGTGTGGATTCTTTCAGTGCCGATCTTCAACTTCTGTAGAGTAAACAAAGGGCAAATATTTGTACTAGAGCCGTTATCAACCAGTACCCTTGAAATAATAGAACCCTCGCACTTTACCATGACATAAAGAGCTCGATTGTGTTATATATCCTCCATAGGAAGTTCAACATCTGACAAAGTGATCCTATTTGTGTCGAAGATCTTGCTAGCAATATTTTCCAAGTGGTTCACCGTAATCTTATTAGGAACATGTGCCTCATTTAAAATCTTCATCAGGGCTTTGCGGCGTTCATCTGAATGTATCAGCAAAGACAAAAGAGAGATCTGAGCCGGTGTTTTCCTTAATTTCTCCACAATGGAATAGTCTTGCACTTTCATCTTTTTCAAGAATTCTTCAGCCTCTTATATGGTCACTGGCCTCTTTACTAGTACTTTGCTATCCTTGAATGGCTTGGCTTTCCTTAATTCTTCTGGGGTGAAATATCTCCCAGAACGAGTTAGCCCTCCAGTTTCATTAACTTCTTCCTCCACTTCTTTTCCTTCATATGTCACTATCATGAGTTTGTAATTCCACAGAACGGCCTTGGTATCAACCACTGGCAGGTAAATAGTTTAATGACAATAGGTGTAATATGATCCCCTTTCACAACTAGGATAGGATTACTTGGGACCCCTGGCGCTACCACATTTGGCTTTTTCTGACTGGCCCCAACATGCTTCGAAGGCCCGACCAACACCGGTGGCTTCAACTTGAACGAGCTCAGTTTCTGTCACCCCTTCAACTGTCAAGGGAGTTGCTTTGGTAGAGTCTAGATCCTTAACCGAGTTACTTTCACTAGCATAAATCATCATGATGGACTTGGCAGAATTTCTGAGCTCCCCATCCTTATGAACTATTTCAATCATATGTGTCTCTGCATAGGCTGGCAAAGGGTTTTGGTTGATGTTTGGAATATTTGGGCTCTGGAATACAATTTGGTTTATATCAATAAGCTCCAGGATTACTCTTTTCAAATGCCAACACTTCTTTGTGTCGTGCCCTGGGACATCTGAATAATATGCGCATCTAAGGGAATAATCAAGATTCTTTGGAGGGGGATTTGGTATCTTTGACTCAATTAGCCTCAAGACGTCCAACTACCTCAACCTTTGAAACAAATTGTATATGACTCTCCAAGCGAGGTAAAAGTTTGTTTCTGTTGCTGCCTTTCTCTTTTATACTCCAGCCTTGGTTGAACATTTGGACCAGTAGATTTTTGGTAGGGTTGTGGGGGTGGATAAGTATTTTGTGGAGCTGCGGCACGCCATTGCGGGTGAGGAGGGGGTTTTAGCATATGACTGTGCAGGGTGAAAATGGTATTAGGGTGGTCTGACTGAGTATTGAGGGTCTTGTGGTGGGAAATAATGTTAGGGTGGATTAAATGGAGCTTGGGTATAGGCTCGAGATTAGGGTCAAGGCTGAGCATACGGGTGAGGCAAACCTTTCGGTACACGCCATGGTCCAGAGACAACCATGGAAACATCATCCTTCTTCTTCTTGCCTAGGAAACTTCCGGTGCCACCCTGGATTGCTTGTGTGGTTTTTTCTATGCCGGAGTAGCTCATGATCTTGCTTGACTTGGGTCCATCTTCCACCATTTCTCACATCTTTACCAAATCATTGGAAGGCTTATCAATGACTAAGATCAAATGGCCGAAGTAAGTAGGCTCCTGGTTTTGAAGAAGGTATTCAACCATCTCATCTTCCTCCATCGGAGGATTGACCCATGCAGCTTGCTCTCTCCATCAAAACCCATATTCTTTAAAGCTTTCATTGGGCTTCTTTTTGACTTTGGTCATAGATAGGCGATCTGGAACAATGTCTATATTGTACTGAAAGTGTCGGGCAAAGGCCTGAGCCATATCGTCCCATCTGTACCACTTGCTAATGTCCTGGAAATTGTACCATTCCAAAGTTGCACCACTCAAACTCTGGCTAAAATACGCCATCAATAGTTCATCCTTCCCACCTGCGCCTCTCATCTTACTGCAATAGCCTGTCAGATGGGCTATGGGATCCCCATGTCCGTCGTATAAATCAAACTTTGGCATCTTAAATCCGGTGGGCAGTTGGACGTCAAGGAACAAGCACAAGTTCTTGTAGGAATCACTTACTTGGATTCCTATCCCTTGCATGTTTCTCAAAGACTGCTCTAAACTCTTCACTTTTCTGAATATTTCATCTTGTTCCATGTTCTTATATGGCTTCTTGGTTTCAACAGGTTGCTCAAAGTGAGGGGTGAAGGGATAAGGATCCGAGAACTTGAAGGTTGCTTATGGAGCATAGTAATGGGCATCTGGAGCTAGGAACGTGGGTTCACTATAGGATCGATGGAGGGTAGCTTGAGGAGGGGCTACAAAAATAGGAGTAGATGTCGGAGCAGGGTATGAGGTTGTTTTGGCTGGTGGAGCATGGAAAGTTTGGGACGAGGTGCCATGATAATTGTGGTAAAGGGTAAAGCTTGGTGCATGTTGAGGGAAAGATCCATGGTAGTGGGAGCCTGGGCTTGTGACAGTGGTGGGATAGTTGCAGGGTTTTCAGTGTAGTTAGTGGGCAATGAAGGTGCAGGATGTCCCATAATCCAAGCCTGATACATTTTTGCCATCTGATGTTTCAACCTTTGGACCTCTTCTTTCAGTTCCGATTTTGATTCAACAATCTCCCTCAGTGGTTTTACAACTCCTGTGTATGTTTCTTTGCTAGTCATGACTGTCTGGCACTTTGACCCGGTATAGTTAGGATGACTTGCCAGGATTCCAACAAACTAACCACCTTCCTAAAATTAGAATAAAAGTAACTATCGTTGCTGATTCAGCACTACTAATAAGTAGCAAGAGAGGGTCGCAATAGCTTTTACCCGATTTTGGGTCGGGATCGATATCCACATAGAGCTAGAATTGGAATCGAGTACCTATCTAGTTTAGGATTGCGTATGTGCTCTTAATTGGTCTTCTATTCATTTTTGGGTTTTCTTTATCATTATATTTTTATCAAACTACTAATTGAAAATTCAACTAGATTAAGCTAAGAGATAAATATTACAAGTTGTATCTAATGGTTTAAAAGGCACTAGGGTAGTAACTTCCGCCTAGGTGGTCAATTGATGGGTACTTAAGTCTAAGGCATCTTTGATATATTTGGGGAATATGATATAACCGTTGCACTAATTTACTCACTCTACACCTCTTTATGGTTCAAGTGATTTTGCCCAATTGACTTTCTCAAGACCAATTGAGTATGCTAATTTGCATAAGCAACAAAGGTTCAAGTCGGGTATTACTCTCTCGAGGTTTAACCCTTTAATTGGGGCTATCAATTTCTTGAGTACGCCCCAATTCCTTGTTGGGTCAATTTTGGAGACTTAGGTTCTCTTTCTCAAGAATAACCCTATTCAACTAAATACAAACTAGTGTTTGCAACCACTAATTCAGAAATTAATCATGAAATTAACCCAAATAACAAACACCCATAATCAATTTAGCCCTAGAATATAAGACCCATCAATTACCCACACTAGGGTTGAGCCATAACCTTATCTAATGGGTTTAGCTACTCATATTCAAAGAAGAAAAGCAAGAAATAGAAGAAGATAAACTCATATTAATTACTTGCTAAGCTAAATACAAAGATTCAATGATAAAAAGTAACTAAAAATGCCCAAAATGACTAAGAAAATTCGACCCATGAGCGCAGCTTCTATATTACAATATCTGATACCCTAAAAATGGAAAAAGAATCTATTTATACTAAGCTGAAAAATCTGGACAAAAATGCACCTGCGGGATTAGAGCGGACTTGACAAAATGGACCGCGGACCGCATAGAACGGACCGCGGCCGCGGAGGCTTCTAGCGCAGTCTGCACAAAGTTGATCACGGACCGCGGTGGCTTAAAACTCTGAAAAGTGGTCTCTCTGAATCTTGGCACCGCGGACCGCAGAGAATGGACTGCGGTTGCGTTACCTTCAGTTCGGACCGCACACAATGGTGTGGGTCACACTACCTTGAAACCTGGAAATCAGCTCTCTAAATATCCCAATGCAAACCGCACAAAATGGTGTGCGGCCGCACTGGGCCTGTTCAGCATGAGCTTGCCTTGTTTTTGGCACTTGTGCAAGTTTCACTCCTTTTGAGCCGATATTTGACATTTTATCACTTTGTTGATCAAACCTACAATCAAGCACAACTTGCGAGCCTTTTGGGACTATTTTGTATGAATATTTAATCAAACCGTAAGCCAGAAGGAGTATAAAATCTGTCAAACTCCTTAGTTATCAGTAACAGAGAAAAACAAAACAAAGCTGCCATGTTATCGTTTGGGCATTTATTAGATAAAAATATCACGTTATGTACAATGCACCTAGCAACAATCAACGATTCTAAAATGGCTTTGAGGCTCGCAAGGTCATATGGCATCATCCCATTTTGCTCATTTCAATCTTCTCTTTTCTTTCTTTTCCAGCACCTCTTACCCTACATCATTTTCTTCCCACTCTTTTCTTTTGTCTTATAACTCTTTTTTTTCTCATTTCTCGCACCTCACAATTTCATCTCTTTATTTTTAATTTTAAAAATGATTCGATCGAACCTGATGTAGGTTGCCTACGTATCATGTTCCACATGAATCAGATCAATCGAAGTTTTGGAAAAGTGGTGGAAAGTAACTAAAAATAAAAATCTTTTTGGATTTTTCATTTAAAATCTTTTCGGTTTTAAAATACACAATGAGGAATATGATAATGACAGGACCAACAGATTCAACTATACTATGAAAGACTCTGACACTACCTAAAGGACTTAATTTTCCTAGACAAGACACGAAAGTAAAAGACAATATAAAACAATTCTCAAAACACATAAATAAAATGCCTCCTCAAGCGGCTCCCGAATGCAATGGTCCTGGCTGGGACGGGTCTGATGAAGATCCGGATGGCCCCATCAATCCTGTCGAATCTAAACTCTATATTATACCCTACAAGGACACCTCGAAACTGGGAATGAGAATCTTCGAATGCGCGTCTGCATCGAGAAGGTTGACTTTAGTAAGGTACTCACGGTGTTGTCCTATGTTCTCTACCAGCCCTGCCAATTGTGATCTTGATGGCGAAAGTTTAGCTCGAACCCTGACCCTCTCTACTATGTGGTCCTCCTCTACCTGGGTAAATCTATCCATCAACTGTCTAAGCAATATCCGTGAGGTGGCCTCCTCGTCAAATACTCCTCGAACACATTGGGACAATGGCCTGCTAACCCCCTGCTGAGTAGACTGTAGCCATATAAAGTACTTATGGGTATACCCAGGTGAACGCGGGTCAACTGCTAAAGTATCTATACCCATATTCACTGCATGGCACAAATGGGTCTTAATGTCGACCTCCGTGTGAGCCCTAATAAAGTCACGGGAATCAGGAATGTAGGGGACTTCTTGTTGCCTTCCTAACTGACGCATCACTCTAGCAGGGGTATATAGTCTAGTACACCAAATTTCAATCAGTACCAATGTCACGCCCCAACCTCGGGAGACGCAATCGGTGCTAAATCGAGTGAACCCAACTGAGCAAGCCTTATCAAACACTTTCTACCCAACTCAATATGAATAAGGAAGCCATACTTTCATTTACTTAGACAATAGGAAAGGTAGTACATTCAACACGGATAGTTCATTTTATATCACAACCTTAAGCCGTAGTTAAGTTTCCAAGATTCAATATAATTACACTTTAGAGAAGCGGGAGCTAGAATTACAACATGGTTCGTAGACCCATCCAACACCCGTACATAACCTACACATATGTCTATGGAGCCTCTAAGGATACAAAAGACAAGTATGACAATGCCGGCAACAAGGCTCCGGCAATACCTCAAAAGTGGAAGTCCACAACAAAAGATGTACAATACGACCCCTTGAAGGAGAAAGGGGGCTCACTAAGACTTTGAGAAGAAGGTACTCCGCTACGCGTGATCGGCACTATCTGCAATGGAGCCACCTACATTCACTTAAAAAAAATGTAGCGCCCCCGGCAAAAAGGACATTAGTATCATGGAATAGTACTAGTATGGATAACTAAACATCATCTAGTTAGAAAGAACTTTCATACCAAACATAAGGAAATCACAAGTATAACACAAAAGCTTAAAACAATTACAACATTACCAAGGAAAAGAATCATACAATTTTCACATTTTGTTTTCGTGGCATTTAGTTTGGGACATTTTATATTGTTCATCCTTGTTCACAATACCACCGCTGGCTTGAGCGGAGTCTGATCTCGATCCGATCGTCTAGTTTGCCTCACTTGAGACATACTCTTCAATCACAATCTCATTTTACCTTTTTATCCAGGATTCAATATCAACGCAATACCACCATATGTGCAGCATGGTGTCCGACCTCGGCTCGATCGGCTAGGCCGCCTCACCAAGGCATTTCTCTTTTCCATCAATTATCTCAACTCAATCTTTGTTTCACATATGTCATTTCATAGGCACATGGGGCCACAGCTATCACGTCACATATTTGGCACTAGGCCATATTTCACATCATTCCAAATTTCAATGTTAGATTTGTAAATTTAGGATAATATGTGCACACAAGAGCAAGTAAAGTTATAAGCATAGATGAGACTTCACATAGAGGACACAACATATACAGCTTCAATCTCAATTTAAGGTTTAAGCATTTCAGTACATGATTCACATTCCTCGCACCCTTTCAAGTTATCAAGAATAGCACATTTATCATATTGAGACACATTTTTCACGCATATAAGGTCGCAATCCAAAATTTCGGTAAAACAACAATCAACACAACAATTCAACTTTGATTTTACCGTATTCACACAAACACAAATGGAGCTCAATTTCTAACGATGGGGTTTTAGCCATACATACCTTGTTTAAGCTTTCCTTAAGTTAATATAACCTTCCGAAAATTCTAGCAATCCCAATCTATTTTGAGACATAACAAAATTGAACGCAAATTAGGAAGGTATTCATGGTTTCAGCTCATTTGAGCATTTTATCAAATAGTAGACGAGCATCTTGATTTCAAATTCCTTTTACAATATTTCCTTCATTCCCCAACCCAATCTTTACTTATTTATATTCAACAATCTTCCTACAAACCTAATTTTTACATGCATGTATACATAATACTATTATACTAAAGAATCATACCTCAATAACCATCTCACAATCTCTACAACACCAATACAACCTAGGTTAGGCACCTATGCCTTCCAATCATCATCCCATAAGTTACAATACTTAATTCATACTCATATTCCCATAATATATCCATATATGTAAGTCTAAGGGTGTAGGATTTACCTTTTGGAAGAAATCTTGCAAACTCTCCTTTGAGTTCTTGAAGGAATTTCTTGAAGATCTATGTGTTTTATGATTAGATTTCATCAGTAATAGTGTAGGAATGATGGAATTTCATACCAAGTTAATGGAGGTTGCTTACCTTGAAGATTGGGGGAGTTGAAGATCTTGAGAGGATAAAAGAAGACCCCAAAGTTCGGCCAAGATGAATAGGTAAAAATGAACCCCAAAATGAGTATAAAAAAAATGTTTCGGGCACCACAGGTGGCGCTGGGTGCTGCCTATGGCGCTGATTCTAGTAGCTCAAAAATTCCTGGCGTAACGACTAGCGCCCGGTGCTACCCAGGGCGCTGGCAATGAAAGGGACACGAAAATGGTCATAACTTTCTGTATACACCTCCAAATGACGAACGGTTTGATGCATCGGAAACTAGACTCAAATAACTTAATTTGATAGGTTGTGAATCACACAAAACCTTATATAAATGTATATATGCTTTCCCAAAGTGAGGTCTTGTGCGTACTCATTTACAATTTTAGTTTATTGTGAAATTTTCCAACTTGGCTTGGACTTAGGCCTCTCTTTAGATCCCAAATAACTTATAATATGACTTATATGCTTATTAATATATCCAATTGATATCCATCATATCATGAACCCTCATTTGCACACAAAATAAAATAATTAGCCTATCTTAGCACCACGAAATCTTAGATTACTTAGCAAAATTTTCTGGGGATTTACAACCAAGAAGTCTTGCACGCAGGATCCTGCTAAGACTACGTCCAAATCAATCCAAAGGTATGACCACAAAATCTTCTCTTCAATCAAAGATCCTAATTAATCAATCCAATCCTGAACTCTGAGTGGTAAGGCAAACTTATTGAACGTCATTCTATGTTTGATGCACTTCACTCGATATCTCAGACAATGATCAATCACATATTTCTCAAATATGGTGGTGGGATGTAAGTGTTCTATCAACCACAGCTGCAGTAACAAGTTGCTTCCCTCAAAGAACCTCTCGCTTTCTCAAATCCTGGTCAAAGCATTATAGATTTCTGCCAAAACTGTTGGAACCAAAGTGACTTTACTATCGTGGTTGTCATGAAAAAATGCATAGGCTACCGACCCCAGGCGCGTGTTGATATGTCTACCCTACAAAGGAAATACCAAAGAGACCCAGCAATGCAATACCGAACACCATAGGATACCTCTTCTTCCAAGAATCATATGACATGGAGAACTCATCTATAAAGGTATCATATCCAGTGGGACAAGCAAACCTCTCAAATAAAAATTCTAAAGGTACCCAAGATTGATCGAGACATCCTATGTGATTTTCTAAATCCGTCCCCATGATCTTAAGGAACTTTGTGCTTGAATGAGCCCTTGTGTAAATCAAATTGTCTAGGTATGGCAGGCGAGTCAACCCGGTTATCTCAGCTAAGGGGGACATGATCTCAAGATCCCCAAACTTAAATACCATCCCCTATAAGTCCCAAAATGTCAACATTGCTTCTACAAGGTCGGGACGGGGATAAATGTCCATCAATGAAATAAGAGTCCCTAATTTACCTATGAGATCACGCTGCTCAAGTAATGTGAACATCTTCTACCATTTTACTAGCCTTCTAAGGACTTTGGCCACCATTGACATTCTAGACTTGGTAAGTGGATCCATACATGTTGAAAGAAATAAGACTGAATAAAGTTAGCGACTCAAGACACTATGTGATGTTAAGATCTCCTATCGGGCACACGCGGGACATGACTGAGGCTATTGTTGCAAAAATAGCCTATGTGGCCGAAGGAGTCTAAAAATTCAAACTTAATTAGGATGACCTTTACGACATGGAAACACCTCACGAGAGCCTATGTAATCCCCAATCTTTTAGGAATCAGGACTCCAAAATTACTTCACAATAATGACCTCACTTTGCTGAAACGGCCGATATGGCAAGAATGGCTAGACACGCAAATTCAGCAGGGATGGACCTGAAGTAATATGACACCTAGTTGTGGACTCAATATGCTACGACATGGGTCACTGAGATACTTTTGCAACAATGGCCTAATTTTGCAAGAACAATCGATGTGGCCCGAAAGTGGTTAAACGTGCAAATTCAACAAAGACGGACCTTAAAGTTAGGAGATAACTGATTATGGATTCAAGACTTCCCGGACACAATTCAACGAACCACTTTGCAAAGATAGCCGTATTTTGCAAAATAGTCGAGGTGGCCAAAAGTGTCTAGACATGCAAGATATGGCTACAACCCCCGAAGCCAAGAACTTAAGACTCACTAAGAAGATCGGACCATGTATGGGTTTCCTACATATCCCGCCCTGAAAGACGAGAATTAAGTATGCGTAGTTCGGGAAGATTAGATATGGGAGAGAATTTGAAACAGAATCAACTAATTTGGAAAAAATATATTTATTTATTTTGTCTTTTTTGAAAAGAGAAACATCTTTTTGGATTTTCTTTTTCTTCTTCTTTTTTTAATTTTGGGAAAATCGCGAAAGAAAAGTGCAAATGGGCCCCACTTGCTTCATTTTATACCTCGCCCTTTTTTCTCGTATTGGTCCGCCAAATGACCCACTTACCCTAAAAAAATGCAGTATGTGGCACATAGGGATGATTAAATGTCTTTTGGTCCACGAGCCCATTTTAACATAATTTGGATAGGTCTCATACAATGGAACATGGTGCCTGGGACTGAGCCCTGCTAGGTTAAAATGATATGATGCAAATAAGTGTGACCTAAAGGCTGACCTACATTTGGGGTTCACTAGATATGGCAATTCGGGGCGGCACGTGGTCGATGGTGGCTGCTCTAGCTGTCCGCCCACTCCATGCTCCCACGTTACCCCCTAAAGACACGGATGACTCACAAAAAGACCGTATACGCTCAAACGTACTCCGGAAAACTTGTTGCAGAAAGAAAACACATAGTTATGCAAATGATGATAGTTTATAAAGCAGTAACACATAAAAAGAAAACTGTAAACACATAAACAACTATCAAATAATAACAAAGTATAAAAACATAATAAAATCAGATAAAGCTAAAAAAAGACATAAAAACCTCAAACGAATGTTCTAAAAAGCCAACAAGATCGTTGTATCAACTTGAACCTGCAACTCCCTAGCAGAGTCGCCTGAGCTGTCACATCCCGTTTTTACCTCACTAACTCTCTTAAAAATAAATAAAGTGGATTGCAAAGTTCTAAAGTGTTTTCAACTTTGAAAGTGACAAAAATACTATGTTTTAAAAGATTGTTTAGAGTCACCACCTAACATTTGATTTCGGTGTGTCAGGTCACCGTTTAAAAATAAACTTTCTTTCAAAAACACCTTTGAACTCCAATAACTAGCTACACCACGGATTTCAAATAAGGGGGTTCATTTAAGTCGGAAAGAAGGTGTTAGGAATTCCCCGAGTTCCGTGAAAGTCATGGTTGCATACCCAATCTAGTTGCCTTTTAATATATTCAAATTGAGGTAAAAAAATACATAAAAGAAAAATAAATACAAAAGAGGCTCGAGGCCATTCCCAACTAATAAATAAAAAAAAAGCAAAAATAAAATAAATCTAACTATCCTATACTACGCTTCCAATGATGATGCCACGGTCTTCTTTTACATTCACTTCGGGCATTCCCCTAAAAAAATATTTACAGCATCTATGGGGAATTCCCCTGTATATGAACTAAAGGGACGACCTCTTACCTCGAATAAAAAAAGAAAGAAAACCTAAAGTTTGCCTACCCGAGCGTTGTCGACCTAAACATGCTCCTAGCGGACAAAGAAAGTAAAATAAAACTAATAAAATTAATTTCATGCTCTCTTCTTATTTCATGCATAAAGTCAACCACCTACCCCACGATACAATTTCATTCAAATAATTTTGAAATTGACAAGCAGTATAAAGCATCCAGTCATCAAAGAAGATAAGGACTAAAGAAAATTGAGATGATGATAATAATAATAATAATAATAATAATAATAATAATAATAATAATAATAATAATAATAATAATAATAATAATAATAATAATAATAATAATAATAATAATAATAATAATAATAATAATAATAATAATAATAATAATAATAATAATAATAATAATAATAATAATAATAATAATAATAATAATAATAATAATAATAATAATAATAATAATAATAATAATAATAATAATAATAATAATAATAATAATAATAATAATAATAATAATAATAATAATAATAATAATAATAATAATAATAATAATAATAATAATAATAATAATAATAATAATAATAATAATAATAATAATAATAATAATAATAATAATAATAATAATAATAATAATAATAATAATAATAATAATAATAATAATAATAATAATAATAATAATAATAATAATAATAATAATAATAATAATAATAATAATAATAATAATAATAATAATAATAATAATAATAATAATAATAATAATAATAATAATAATAATAATAATAATAATAATAATAATAATAATAATAATAATAATAATAATAATAATAATAATAATAATAATAATAATAATAATAATAATAATAATAATAATAATAATAATAATAATAATAATAATAATAATAATAATAATAATAATAATAATAATAATAATAATAATAATAATGTAAGAAAAGTAAACTGAAGCGTTAGGAAGAGCCATTTAGAAATTTTCCTATCACCTCAATCCTATTTGCTTCTCGACATGCCAGATCCTAAAGTCTACACCAAATTACTTAAAACTAAAGACTTGTCTCTTCAACTTCAAAAGGGATTATCATTCTAAAAATATTCCTTAATCAAGACAATACAAGCACAATGTAAAAATTCTCCATCAAGAAACATGGGATGAAAAGACACAACACAGCATATCTAGTTACTTGAATAATTTCTTGATCTCTATAGCACATCACACAACTGAAAAGGCTAAAATCGGTAATTGGCTGCCTGAAGACTTTAACAAGGGAAAATTGGATTACTTCTATTTCTTGATTACAACACTGAAATTCTTAATGTTTTCTATTTCATAATATGCCAAGTGGTACAAGTACAAGGGAAATGATGAAACTAGCAATGTAGCACTGGAAAGGGAAAGGCAAAATATCGAGAAACACTTCGTCTGACACGAATCTAAGGATTAAACCAAAGGGATCATCTCATACACAATTCATTAGCAGCCATTTGTGTTTGAAAGTTTGAACTGAAAATTTGAACTAAAGTTTCAAAGCTAAACTAAACTACAAAGCTAAATTGAACTAAAGTTTGAGTTGAAATTTATTCCATCATTTCTTGGTTTTGAACATTGAAGAATGAAACAAGAACGACCAAATCCATCCATATAATAAAGTTGTCTTGATTTTGCAATTTTTGGTTTAACAACATAATATTAATTATAGGACAATCAAATCATCAATCGACAAAGCATAACAATAAATAGTACTACAATCAAAATATTCAGACTAAAATATATTGAGCAACTAGAACAAAGAAGCAGCGAATCAGAACATAAACTGATAAGTAAACCAAATAACTAGATGCCAATTAACTTATCTCTAAACGGCTCTTCCGAGACTTATATTCACTATGAGAAGATCAAAATAGATAGAGTAGTAAGAAAATGAACCTAAAATATGCCTCTTGTTTGATAAGATAAAATTCAGCAGTTAAACAAACAAAATAAAACCACAGCCTCAATCAAAATTCAAAAAGCAAATCAACCCGAACGGAACCGCAAAACCTAGAACGGCGAACCGAATCGAACGGCAACTCAAACTAATCGAACTGCATATTTGAAACAAGAATCAAAAATTAAAATGAAGATACAGAGATCCATTTCTTTGATTTTTCTGTTTTGGAAACCGAAAAGAAAATAAAAGAGACCTCTAATTTTTTTTTTCGAATGAATTAAAAATAAGAAGAATAACTGAAAATCCTAAAACCCTAGCTCTTTCTCTTGATTTTTTTTCCGAATTTTTTTTTGTGCAGCCCCCATATCTTCTGGTCTCTCTCTTTTATAGTTCAAAATCAAACAAACGGAGGGTCTAGATTGACATTGATTCAATCTACAGCCTCTCTTTATTCGATTTGAACTTAGAGAGCAAGAAAACTAGTGAAAATGATGAGTCTTGGTACGAAATGTGTGACGTGGAAGAAGGAGAGGAGAGGAGGGGGGACCAAGTAATGATTTGGGAAATTTTCTGGCGGATTTAGGGTGTGAGGGTGGCGGCAAAAATGAAGATGCGTCTAGTTTAGGTATTAGGTTTAGGGCTTTGAGGGTTATAATTGGGGTTTTATATGGGGGTTAGGATTCATTAGGGCCATTGGATCTGAATGGGATAAACGGCTAGGATTGAAAGAAGAGAGTGGGCGGGTCAAACGGTTGGGTCGTGGGAGATGGGTTGTCCGATTTGGGCTTCTAAGATTTGGAGTTGGGCTCAAATTTATTGGGTTCTTTAAACTTAGTATCAATTAATTAAAATTAAAAAATATCTTTTTCCTCTTTTTAAATAAAATAATACAAGAATTAATTAGTCCAAAATAAAATAAAATAACTACCATAATAAAATAAGATAAATACAATTATAAAGTAATTATATTATAAAATTGCAACTATTTTAGATTTTTCAAAAAATATGAGTGTAACGATCCGATCGGTCGTTCCGAGGGTTTCAGCCCCGTTTCCCCCATTTTTGCTTTATTTGGCGTAGTTCAGCTCTTTTATGTTGTGTTAGGTTGGTTGGCTCAGGTTCGGAATGATTGTGGAGATAAATGAGACACTTAGTCTCTTAAGTTGATTATAAAGTTGGAAAAGTCAACCAGAAATTGACTTATAGGTAAATGATCTCGGAAATTAGTTTTTTATTGATTGGATAGCTTTTGAGGTGGTTTGGGACTTAGGAGCATGATCGGAAGGTATTTTGGAAGTCTGGGGTAGGTTTAGGCTTTAATTGACAAAATTAGAATTTTGGTGTTTTCCGTTTGGTAGTGGAAATTTTGATATAGGGGTCGGAATGGAGTTCCGGAAATTGTAGTAGGTCTATTGTATCATTTGGGACGTGTGTGCAAAATTTTAGGTCATTTGGACGAGGTTTGATAGACTCTTTGATAAGCGGATTTTGTAAGTTTTGAAATTCTTAGGATTGAATCCGAGAGTGGTTTGATGTCTTGATGTTGTTTTGAGTGTTCCTAAAGTTGGAAGAAATTTGAATGATGTTATGGGATATGTTGGCATGTTTGGTTGAGGTGCCGAGAGCCTCGGGTGAGTTTGGATGGTTGACGGGTTGATTTTGGCACTTAGATAATGCTGGTGTGCTGATGTTCTGTGATTTCCACAGATGCGAACGGGTGGCCGCAGGTGCGGTCACCGCAGGTGCGAATTGTTGTCGCATGTGTGAAGTTTGGGCTGGTTGAGTTTTATCACAGATACGGAAGGGTTACCACACCTGCGAGCCCACGGGTGCAGCTGATTGGGCGCATGTGTGGAAAAGGAGAAATTAATGAGAAATCGCAGGTGCGGGTCCGCAGGTGCGAGGATAAAGGCTACAGGTGCAGTATCGCCACGCCGAACATATAAATAGATGCCTTCGTGAATTTTTGGCTTATATCATCAATTTCTCATTCGGGTTGGAGCTTGTAGGAGCAATTTGAAGAGGGAATTCAAGGGAATTTCGTGGAGGCGAGATTCTTGGAACTAAAACTCGCTTCTATGGTGATATTTTACTGATTAGACATGGAATTTATGGAGATTAGTGGTTAAAATTTGGGGTTTAGGGTTTGAAATTTGGAGACTTTGATTTAGGGATTTGAGGGGTCGTTTGTGGTCGGATATTGATGTCACGACCCAAAATCCACCGAGGGTCGTGGTGGCGCCGGACACCGCTGTCATGCAAGCCAACCAAAATACTTAATTAACTTTCAATCTTTGTATTGTCTAAAATTACTTTTCTTTATACATTAAATAACGAATAATAAAATTTACAGGAATAACCGCGAAGTCTTTAACAAAACATAACATTTAATAATCCAAAAAATCCTCCCAAAATCCGGTGTCACAAGTGCATGATCGATTTCTAAGAAATAATATAATACAACAATCGTCCGGAATACAATATTGGACAGAAATAAATACAGAAAACTGAAAGAGACTCTGCTGGCTGCGGATCGCCTCGAGAAGTGCAGCTCACCTAAGTCTCCGTGTCATCCATGCTGCTACGCCCAGTAGGCCACTAGAGATGCATATGCATGTGCAATAAAAATGCACAGAAGTGTAGTATGAGTACGAAAACAACGTGTATCCAATGGGTTTCTCATCTAATCTCGAAGAAGTAGAGACGGGATGGTGACTTCGATACATTCTAATGGTCCAATGATGATATATCTAAAATATATTAAACTGTGAATTTTTATAAGCATGATTATAATTCAATGGGTTGAAGAAAATAAACAATTCTTTCTTTTATAGGAAATCACTCTTTTTCATCATTTATACAAGTATTCTTAAGCCAGAAAGAGGCTGCGACAACTTCAATAAGTTTCAGGGCAAGCAATACAAGCATGCGCAAATCATGCTGAGGCGTACGGCCCGCTCCAATAGAAAATAAACTATGCACTGCCGAGGGTCGAATGGCGCGAACCATAGATGCATCTATTACCCGGCTCGCGAACTATCCATGAGATGCGGTCAAGATAAATTAAACAATCACCCTGCTCGCGAATCATGCATGCGACGCAGGTACATATAAAAATACATGCTCAGATAGCAAATTTAAGAATTTATCGGGAAATATTTATTCAAATAAAAGTCACTTTCTCTTTTAACAATTTAAGAAAATAAGTTCAATCCTTTTTGAAATTTATTTATTAATTCGATGTGGTGTAAACAATTCGAGTTGTCAATAAGTTTACAATTAATCCAAGTATAGCATGCTTTTGGGTCCTATATTACCCGGACAATAGCATAATAGTAGCTACGCACGGACTCTCATCACCTCGTGCGTACGTAGCCCCCACAAATAGGAAAACATAACCAATTTATTCACCTATGGGGACAATTCCCTCTTACAAGGTTAGAAAGGAGACTCACCTCGCTCCGAAGATCCATAGCCGGCATTCCACGCCCTTCCGAAGACTCAAATCGATGAGCAAAGCTCCAAAGCTAGCCAATAATGATACCAATCCATTAATATATACTTAATTAGTCATTACAATCCAATTTATACCCCGATCGAAAAGTTGACAAAAATGCCCTCGGTCCCACGTGCCCGGAATCCAAAAAATTTCGAAGATAAAGATTACCCATGGCCTTACGAACTTAAATATATGATTTTCTTTAAATTTCATACCCAAAATCATGGTCAAAATCCAAGAATACTAGTTTTCTAGGTTTTTCTTTAAAACCCCAAATTTTCCTTTAGATTCTTATGAATTTTGATGTTAAATCTAAGGTATGATCACAAAATATAATTGAAAATTAGTTAGAGGAACTTACCCAATAATTTGATACGAAAATCCACTCTCAAAATCGCTCATTCCCGTACCTAGGGTTCAACATATGATAAAATGAAGCAAAAACTCGAGTTCACAACTAAAATCAAGCCGCAGATGTCGCATTTGTGATTCAGGGTTCGCAATTGCGAACCCTCGCAAAATCAAAGAAGGCCTTCGCAATTGCAAACAAAGAAAGGCTGGAAAGGGTCGCATTTGCAACAAAAAGTTCCCAATTGCGAACTGGGCATCGCAATTGCGATGGTTATGTTCACAATTGCGACCATACCAGAAGCAGCAGTTTTCCCGACACAAAAATGAGCATAACTTCCTCATACGATGTCCAAATTTGATGATTCTTTTTGCTATGGCTCCGCAATTACAATACGGTTCTAATGGTTCAATAAAAACTTAATTTGGAGCTCATTTGTTTAATACTGTACCCCTTTATGTCCAAAGAAACGACGTTAAAATATCAAATAAGAGCGCGATACAACCCAAAACACACCCGAGGCCCTCGGGACCCCGTCCAATCACACCAACCCACTCCATAACATAACACGGACCTTCTCGAGGCCTCAAATCATACCAAACAATGCTAAAATTATGAATCAACCTCCAATTCAAGCTTTATGAACTTTAGAACTTCAAACTTCTACTTTCAATGCCGAAACCTATCAAATCACGTCCGATTGACTTCAAATTTTGCACACAAGTCATATTTGACATTACGGACCTACTCCAACTTCCGGAATCAGAATCCGACCCCGATATCAAAAAGTCCACTTACGGTCAAACTTTTGAAAAACTTTCAAATTTCTATCTTTAGCCAAATTGCTTCAAAATGACCTACGGACCTCCGAATTCACTTCCGATCGTGCTCCCAACTCCAGAATCACCATACGGAGCTACTCGCAGACTCGAAATCCCAAACGGACATCGATATCACTGAAATGCACTTCAACCAAAACTTATGAAATTTAATTCAAAATGCTACTTTCCACAATAGGCGCCAAAATAATCTCGGGTCATCCAAAACCCGATCCGTGCATACGCCCAAGTCTGAAATCATAATACGAACCTGTTGGAACCTTCAGATCCTAATTCCGAGGTCGTTTACTCGAAATTCCAATCCTAGTTAATTCTTTCAACTTTAAGCTTCTGAAATAAGAATTCTCTTTCAAAATCAACTCTGAACTTGCCGAAACTTAATTCCGACTACGCGTACAAGTCATAATACCTGAAATGAAGTTGTTCATGGCCTCAGACTGCTGAACGATGTGCTAGAGATCAAAACGAACGATGTGCTAGAGCTCAAAACAACCGGTCGGGTCGTTACATTCTCTCCCACTTAAACATGCGTTCGTCCTCGAACGTGCTGAGAACTACACTGAAGTAATCTGAAATCACTGTTTAACTTCTCATGCACCTTCCCGTGCTACCACAACTCAGTTGAGTACATCAGCTCGATTAATTCTGAAGATATTCCCTTTTATTCAAGCAAATAAGCCTTAGATCCCAATTCCAGCATCCGGAATTCTATGCCCGACCTATTTCCAACATAAGATCACCATATCAATCACTACATGTTGTACCCAAACATGGCTGCATAACTTTGCTAAATTCACACCTAGCATCACTTTACTCACCGGACCACAATAATATTTTCTAATCAACTTAGTCAGAATTCCACGAATCTGATGCTCCCATTGCACCCCATGACATACCCAGGTTTTACTATAACTCTTACAATGCCGCCACAACGGAAGAAATGTGTAGAAATTCATAATCAACTGCCGAGTCAACCAATCTTGAGTCTATACTTCTGACAAGAAACATTACCTCATTCTAAACCAAATAATGATCTTTGTTCCTTAATATATTTCACGTAATCAAATTGCACTGATCCTAAATCCAACAATCTCGTCTCACCCAATACGAACTGCCTAGGCAGTAAGTCACCCCGACATGACCAAAAGTCTCATATGATGCCATAATGTGCCAATAGGCTACCAATTAGAATACGATACAAAAAGGAAAATGAACTCTGAAAAGGAATTTCAATTACCCCGCTCGCAAATCATACATGCGACACGGGCGCACAGCTAATATGAGCTTCCTTCAGAAAATAGGAAACAGAACACAATAAATAGATATGGGAAACTGTACTGAACATCACACTGTTGCGGTGCACAATCCGATCCGAGCAATCATAACCATGGCGGCATGCCACCTGATCCACACAACATAACCATGGCAGCGTGCCACCCGATCCAAATAACATACCCATGGCGGCGTGCCATCCAATCCACACATGGAACTCACATAAGGAGATGGACATCGAGCTAAATTTCTCATTATAACAAAATACTGAATATCAGTCATAAACACGCTAAGTGTATAATACAATTCCCTGGGAAGACATATAACACTATAATCCACAAAATCGAGCACAACTAAAGTGTGACATATGATTTGAATCTCAAGAGCCATCCTGCTCATATAACCTCATCTCTATGCAGAACCTCAACACATAAGAAATTCACCAAGCCGTCTCACAACTCGCACGACGCAATACATCATTACATGAAATAGCTGACAATGAAATAACACCCCGACTCCCTTCCATAAGGAGTGTATTGCTGAGATGAACACATCTGGCCTGATATAAAAAATGTTCATATTTAAATCAATCCACTGATCTCAAGCCGATTTCTGATTGCACCAACTAGGCTAATAACATTTCAAAGGTCCATAATAACTCCCCTTTACTCATAACACATGGCCTCACGAACAAAAATATATGATTTTCTCTAAATTCCATACCCAAAATCGTGGTCAAATCCAAGAATACTAGTTTTCTAGATTTTTCTTTAAAACCCCAAATTTTTCTTTAGATTCTCATGAATTTTGATGTTAAATCTAAGGTATAATCACAAAATATAATTGAAAATTAGTTAGAGGAACTTACCCAATGATTTGATACGAAAATTCACTCTCAAAATCGCTCATTCTCGGACCTAGGATTCAAAATATGATAAAAATGAAGTAAAAACTCGAGTTACACAACTAAAATTAAGCCGCAAATGTCGCATTCGCGATTCAGGGTTTGCAATTGCAAACCCTCGCAAAAGCGAAGAAGGGCCTTCGCAATTGCAAACAAAGAAGGGCTGGAAAGGGTCGCATTTGCGACAAAAAGTTCGCAATTACGAACTGGGCATTGCAATTGCGATGGTTATGTTCGCAATTGCGACCATACCAGAAGCAGCAGTTTTTCCGACACAAAAATGAGCATAACTTTCTCATACGATGTCCAAATTCAATGATTCTTTTTGCTATGGCTCCGAAATTACGATACGGATTTAATGGTTCAATAAAAACTTAATTTGGAGCTCATTTGCTTAATATGGTAACCCTTTATGTCCAAAGAAATGATGTTGAAATATCAAATAAGAGCGCGATACAACCTGAAACCCACCCGAGGCCCCCGGACCCCGTCCAATCATACCAACCCAATCCATAACATAACACGGACGTGCTCGAGGCCTCAAATCATACCAAACAACGCTAAAATCATGAATCAACCTCCAATTCAAGCTTTATGAACTTTAGAACTTCAAACTTCTACTTTTGATGCCAAATCCTATCAAATCACGTCTGATTGACTTCAAATTTTACAAGTCATATTTGACATTACGGACCTACTCCAACTTCCGAAATCGGAATCCGACCCTGATATCAAAAAGTCCACTTTCGGTCAAACTTCTGAAAAACCTTCAAATTTCTATCTTTTAGCCAAATGGCTTCAAAATGACCTACGGACCTCCGAATTCACTTGCGATCGCGCTCCCAACTCCAGAATTACCATATGGAGCTACTCCCAGACTCAGAATCCCAAACGGACATCGATATCACTAAAATGCACTTCAACCCAAACTTATAAAATTTCTTTCAAAATGCTACTTTCCACAATAGGCCAAAACACTCTCGAGTCATCCAAAACCTAATCCGGGCATACGCCCAAGTCCGAAATCATAATACGAACCTGCTGGAACCTTTAGATCCCGATTCTGAGGTCGTTTACTCAAAATTTCAATCCTAGTTAATTCTTTCAACTTTAAGCTTCTAAAATGAGAATTCTCTTTCCAAATCAACTCTGAACTTCCCAAAACTTAATTCCAACTACGCGTACAAGTCATAATACCTGAAATAAAGTTGTTTATGGCCTCAGACTGCTGAACGACGTGCTAGAGCTCAAAGTGACCGGTCGGGTCGTTACAATTAATGTATTTTGTATGTATGAACTCGTGAGAGTGTAAGGATTCTAGTTTTGTGATTTTTATCGGAATTCGAGATGTGGGCCCAGGGGTCGGGTTTGACCGGTTTTGGGAATTTTGATGTAAATGTTATTTTCACTTGGGCTTTGTTCCTTTAATGCATATTTTCTTTAGTGCATATTTTTGGTATAGTACCGATTTTTGTTAGATTCGAGGAATTCGGAGGCCGAGTCGAGAGGCAAAGGCATCAGGGCTAGAGTTTGGACCGGATTGAGGTGAGTAATGATTATAAATATTGTTCTGAGGGTATGAAACCTCGGATTTCACATCGTGGTGCTACTTAGAAGTGATGCACATGCTAGATGACGAGCATGGGGTCGTGCACCGTTCGGGATTATGACTTGGTCCATCCCGTACGACTGTTAAGTAGCGTATTTGATTGAAAACTGTTTGATATCATTGTGTTTTGGAAATTATTACCATGTTTTGGGCTGAATGCCATATTTGGGCCTCGTGTCAATTATATTTGGCCTTTAGGGGCTTTTTACTACTAATCCTCACTGTTTTGACTTCATATTTGTACTCAGTCATGTTGTATTCTACTATTTTCATAACTCATCCGTAGTTACTCCGATTTGATATTTTAAATGATATTTTGAGTTGAGTTTCTTTTTACCGTTTCCCGAGTAGCTTGAGAGGTTTCTAACTGAGTGAGGTCGAGGGCCTGTATTATGAGGATATTATGGGATCAGGCTGCATGCCACAGAAGGTTGTTACTGATTCATGATATTGTAAGGCCGAGGGCCTGGTTGATTTATGCCACGAGGTGGCATGTTGTTATGTGAGGCCGAGGACCTGATTTATTATGCCACGAGATGGTTTGTTATAGCGCTTGGGCTGTAGGAGCCCCTCCGGAGTCCGAACAGCCCCAGTGAGCGCGGCTACCCAGTGTGTGAGATGTGATATTGCCCAAGGAACTGTTGTTGTTTCAGGTAATTTCCCGAGGAGCTTATTAGGAGTGATTATGAGGTACCCCGACGGGCTGGTTGTGGTACATGTTTTGCCTGAGGGGCTGTTAACATTTCTATCCTTTGACTCACTGCTTTCATCACTCGTTTGAAACTATTGAAAGATGTTTTAAAAGGTGTTTTTACGAGTTTTATTGCTTTAGTGTGTTGTTCTGGACTTATATTGTTTTGTTGTAGTGTTATGACATGGATTACGTGTTTTCTTACTGCAGGTGCTTTTACTTTTATTAGTTATTGAGTTAGCGTACTCACATTACTCCATGCACCTTGTGTGCAGATACGGGTATTTCTGAACCCGGTAGCGGGTGTTGATTACTCAGTGGCAGGTTCATCGGAGTTAGCAAGGTAGTTGTCTGGCGATCGCAACCCTGCTTTTCTCCCTCCTTATTCTTCCTTAGTTGTATTCTATGATTTTCCCTAGACATGTTGGCCTTGTTGTTGTCATACAGTTGTAGTAGTTGCTCATGACTAGTGATACCCCGATGTCGGGCTTTCTTTTCGCATTGTTAATTTGTTTTAAGCACTTTTAAAGGTTTATTGTTAAACAACTTTGATTTTATCCTACGAATAAAGATATTGATTGGTTTTGGGTTTGTGTCGACTGGCCTAGTTCCACGATAGACGCCATCATGACCGGGTTCGTTTAGGGTTGTGACAAAGAGTAGATAAAAATAGCTTAAAATCATGGTAATTTTAAAATAACATTATTACAAAATACTAATGAGCTTAAGAAATAGAAATATATACTAAGAGGGGAAATGTTACAACTATAAAAATACTATATATATATATTCGTGTTTTTGACTTTTAAATACTCGGCATCGAGGTCAATCCCAACCAAATCAAAGCTATCGAGGGAATATCTGAGATGTTAACCAGCAAGAAATAGGTGCAAAAATTGATAGGTCGCATAGCCGCCTTGTCAATGTTCATCTCGCGATCCTCCGACATATGCCACAAATTCTTCAATGTTCTAAAAAAGGACAACCGGCTCCAATGGAATGCATAATGCATCGAAGCCTTAAGAGATCTAAAGTCGCACTTATCATCTCCTCCGCTATTCGCCAAAGTACAACCTAGTGAGCACCTTATATACCTAGCCATGTCAGAAGTCACGGCAAGCATAGTGTTGGTCCGTGAAAATAAAGGTACACAATCTCCATTCTATTACATTAGCAAAACTCAAATCGACGCTGAAATGAGGTACCCTCACCTCGAGAAATTGGCCTTGGCCTTAGTCATAGCTTCACGAAAGATTAGACCTTATTTTCAATGTCACCCCATATCGATGGTAATGATCTTTCCCCTGAGAGGTATCCTGCACAAACCCAAACTATCGAGAAGATTGGACAAATGGGCCATAGAATTAAGCGAGCATGATATAACATATCAGCCACGATCAACCCGACCTATGGGTTCTATACACCAATCGCGCATCCAAAGCGTCAGAATCTGGACTGGGACTCGTACTCGAGGTCCCGACAAGCGAAGTCATTCGCTAGTCCATACGATGCCCTGATATAACTAACAATGAGGTCGAATATGAGGCCGTAATTGAAGGATTGAAATTTGCTCTCAAATATAGAGCACGACGAGTCGTCCTTAGATGCGACTCGCAACTCATTATCAACCAAGTCACTGGGACTTTCCAAACCAAAAAGTAGAGTCTACAATAGTACCAGGTGGAAATTCATAAGTTGCTACCGGAATTCGATGAGTGTCAACTCGATCAGATTCCTCGAGCACATAATATCGAGGCAGGCGGTCTTTCTAAGTTAGCAGCAACCACCAAAACATCACAAAAGAAAATTGGTCACCCTCCTGCACTCATCGATAGACCAAATCGAGGTACACTGTGTAAACTTGACTTAGGACTGGCGCAACCGTATTATAACATATTTGCAGGAAAGAACACTCCCAGCAGACAAAAAAGAAGCCAAAAAGCTGTAAATGCAGGCGTCCGGGTACAGCCTCGTAAGTCAAGAGTTATACAAAATAACGTTTGGAGGCGTCTTAGCGAAATGCCTAGGGCCAAATCAAACAAGGCGCGTACTCGAGGAAGTACATGAAGGCCACTGCGGCGCCCATAGCAGCAATCAGGACCTTGTCAAATGCCTCATTCGAGCAGGATATTATTGGCCCACAATGAAAAACGAAGCTGCCGATTATGTCAAGAAATGTGAACAATGCCAGAAATATGACCCTATGATATACCAAGCGGGCGAGCACCTCTATTCTGTTATATCGCCATGGTCGTTCATTAAATGGGGAATGGATATCATCGGACCCCTCCCGATAGGGCGAGGTAATGTACGTTTTCTTTTAGTTTTAACTGACTATTTCTCCAAATAGGTAGAAGTAGGTGCATTCACCGAAATACGCAAACAGGAAGTTATCACATTCATATGGAGAAACATCATATGCCGCTATGGCATCCCCAAAGAAATCAGTTGCGACAATGGATCACAGTTCATCGGAAAGAAGACCGTTGAGTTCTTTAAAAAATGGCATATCAAGCAAATATTCTCCATGCCATATCACTTTGCCGGTAACGGACAGGCCAAATCTTCCAACAAAATAATACTAAATATCTTGAAGAAAAAAATTGAAGATGCCAAAGGGATATGGCCGGAATTACTCCCAGAGGTATTGAGGGCACACCACACCATGCCAAAAACAAGCACAGGAGAAACGCCATACTCACTAGTCTACGGAACTAATGCCATGATACCGGTTGAGGTTCAACATTCGACATCTCTTGAATCATTTAACATTCAACCTTGCTCGAATCGTTCAACATTCGACCTTGCTCAAATCATTTAACATTCAACCTCGCTCGAATCATTTAACATGCGACCTCACTCGAATAATTCTACATTTGACCTCGCTAGAATTGTTCTACATTCGACCTCGCTCGAATTGTTCTACATTCGACCTCGCTCAAATAATTTAACATTTGAGCTAGCTCGAATCATTAAACATTCGTCCTCGCTCGAATCGTTCTATATTCGACCTCGCTCGAATCATTTAACTTTTGACCTTGCTCGAATAATGTAACGTTTGACCTTGCTCGAGTTAACACATTCGCTCAAATTGTTTTACATTTGACCTTGATCAAATCATTTTACGTTCGACATTGTTCGAATTCTTTTTACATTCGACCTCGCTCAAATTACTTTGCATTCGACTCCGCTCGAAGTCTCTAATGTAGACCACGTCGAACACCAATCCCATCAAAAAGTCAAGAACTTACCCACATAAAAAATAAAAAAAGCAGAAATCAAGAAACACGTAGCAAAAAAGGGGGAGGGACTGTTTCATTAAAACTGTCAAGTTACAATACTTTTTACAAAGGGCCCAAGGTCGGCCTTACAAAAATAGCAAAAATAGCAAAAACTGAGTATAACGGCTTTACACCGTGTTACCCCCATCAGCATACTCATCGTTATACCAAGAATCAGAGGCAAGCCTATCCGCATCATCATCAACGTCGTCCCCACCAGGCGTATCAAGAGCATAACCACAAGCTTCGCAGGCCGCACGTGCCTTAGCACGAACGTTTTCAAGTTCCGCTTGGGGAACCCTCCCTTTAGTTTTCAAAGACCTGTATACGTAAAGATGATCCTCGGCATGAACCCACATTTCATACAACTCCCGCGGCATGCCAGGATCGGCAGAAGTATAAGATGTAGACGGATGTGACTACCGTCGCATCTCCTCAACTTTCAAGGTAACGACCTGCTCGTTCAATCTGGATAACTCTGCCTCAAAATTCTGGATCCTTTCCTCTAACCTCGCCACTATAAGCGCCGACGTCTCCACCTCATTCTGCGCTCTGACCTAAAAATATGGAGAGCGTCCTCTAGTGTCGTCGCTTTAGCCACAGCGGCCAATCTGTGTTCCTCTATACGAGCCTACTCTTCAATCTTGGTGTTCAACATATGTGCCTCCCTCTGCCCGATTTCAGCAGTCAAAAGTTTGACCCACGCTTGAAGATCGGCATTCTCGGCCGTCACACCTTTTCCCACTTCAAGCTTGTCATCCTTGGCTTTAAGAGATGCCTCCAGCTTGCTGCATCGACCGATGGCTTTCATTAGTTCATCATCCCTCTCTGTCAACTCTTCATTTTTCTTCACCAACTCCTCGTCTTTCTGCTTAATCCCGTTGCGAATTAATTGAAATTCACTATCCTGGGTAAAGACGTCAGCCAGCGTTCGATGCTTAGAACAGTACTCCTGGTCTTTAGAAGTCGCCTTTTTAAAGAGATTCGTCCCCTCCGCTCCTCCCGGCGTTTAGGCTCAATCGCCATGATAAGGCTCTTACATGTAGAAGAAAAGATTCAATATGAACAGATTACAAGATCAGAAAAATCCTAACATCAGGAAACACTTACCCGCAGAGCTATGCCAGATATACTTAGAGACAACTTAACGTCACTCATCGCCCATAGCGCCGTGTTCTTAGAAGCCGCACATAAGGGGGAAAAGGATGGCACTGCCTGCTCCGAGTTGGCCAAAAGGCCATAAACCACGGGGATGATTACATGCCGATTGGGACCCTCCGTCCTTACATCCACGCGAGTATGAATCTCCAAGAAGGCCCGTATCTCTTCGGATTCGAGGTCCGAACCAGAACCGTCGTCCCCCACAGGTACCGCTCCATCTCCTCGGGCCGCCGACAATGCGCCATAATCTGCAGTCTGTATAGGCTCTCCACCTTTACGTTACCCATCGGTCCTAGAGGACCTCCCCTCCATAATGGCATCTACCATAAAAATGGCTCTTGTGCCTGGCATAAGTGTAGGCGCCATTTTCGGAGCATTGATTTTCTTCGGGTCAGTACCAGTGACGACGGCCTTCCCAAGCTCCACTCTTCGCCTCTTTCTCGACGATGACTCCTCTCATTAAACGACTCGTCTACAAGATTATAGACAGGCCGAAGGAGATCTCATCTCGTACTGCTGCACTATGAGGCGGGGGATCCCTTGTTGACAGAGCTTGAGTACGACCTCCGCGGATGGACTCAGCCAAACTAAATTGCATCATAGCCGATGCAATAGCCTGGCGAAATACCGGCACTGGAGCTTTCTTCTTGGAAGCCCGTCGACTAGCACCTAAAGGAGGTCGTATCAACAAGCAATGTAGAACAGCAGAAAGCTGAAGCAAAAGTAACACTTACTAGATGGGATCTTTAGTCCAAAGCGCTTGTAAAAAACCGCCCAATCACGAATATTCACCATGTAAGGCAACACGCGAGCCACTCAGTCTTCAATACCGAGGACAGGGGAGGGATCACGCCTTTTAGCTAAAAAGAAAGAAGAAAATAACCACAAATGAGCAGAAAACAAAAGGACAAAAAGAAGACAATGAGCGTACTTCCAAAGACACTTACGATAATGGTTCCACTGCTCGGGGAACCCAGTCGGGTCCGCCACCAAGTGCTCGGTTTTGACAGAGAAATACTTGTGCCAAAATTTCCAATTCGTCATGTCGTCCATTTCAACTATCAACCCCCTGGTCCCGCGATGCCACAGGTGTATCATAGTACCTCTGTAAAAACTTGGTGAAAACAAGTTCAATAGGTGGCGGACATCAACCTCGCAACCAGCCAATTCCGTGTACTTCGTCAGCATCAGAAAAGCTTTATACAAATACGGAGATAGTTGTGTCGGGCAGACGTTGTAGAACCAGTAGAATTCCTCCGCTAGCGAAAGAAAAAGGTAAGTATAGCCAATTAAGAAAGGGTAGACATAGATGGCATAATACCCAGGCCGATGGACCTCCACGATGTCACCACCGACCAGCACTATCTCGATGTGGGAAGGGATTCAATATGTAGATCGAAGCTCAGCTATATGAGATGGTTCAGTCTCGAAGATCATGTGAGCGGGAGCAGGAGCAGGAGCCGGTTCTTTGGGAAAGTTGTTTCTGGGAACTATTTCCTCCACGGTGAAAAATCTCTCATCCTCTTCATCCATGAGATCCTCACCACCGGAAGGAGGAGCCACCAACAATGAAGTGGCGTCAGAAATTTCATCATGAATGCGAAGGGTTTGTGGCATTCCAACAATGAAAGGTATGCTTCTAAGACTGAATAAGAAAGTAACAACTAGGTATGGAATCGTATAAGCAAAGTCAAGAGTAGAGGATGGTAATGAAGAACAGAGGAGAACAATGTTCATACAAGGAAAGGGATAGAGAAAACTTCTGAAAAATAAAATCCCTATCCATTTATAGGAATGGGTAGCGCGAGAATCGAAGCAAAGGATTGTTAATGGCACCAAAACCGAAGCGACAGGCACGCAGACGCTTTCTTAGAAAGATGCATAATGATGACGCACGTGGTTGTGACGTCACCCCATGGTAGTCACACCAATCACGACTCCATTAGTTGCGTCGTTCTCTCTACCTTGGTCGACCTGGCTTACTCAATCGCCAAATTTCTCCGAAATGAAGGCAAATCAGGTCCGCTTATTGAGGGCGTAAAGTACCACGACCTTAAAAAGCAGAGAGACTAACTGTATAGGTCTAAATTCGGTAATTCAGCGGTAACAGATAAGCTAGACAAAGGACGGGGTCGACCGTGGCGTAACAACTGAAGTTCACTCTCAAGAAGGATGATGCCAAAAACGGGCAACTGAGATGAAAAAATAACTGTAGCGTAGGGTCAGATATGGATATAAGGAATATTTCTTTGGATATTCCTTATTTTATACTTTTTAGGATTTTTGGGAAACATCCCTTATAAATAGAAAGAAATAGAGAACAAAAGGGAGGATCTTCACTTTATGATAAGAAAAATACTCTGTAAAAGATTGACCTGAAAATATATAACAAGGTTGTCTTATTCATTAATTACCTTGTCCAAAGCTTACATTTTCGGTTATATATTTATAAGATCTAAAGATCCTTGAACACTCTGCTATTCCTTTCTTTCCACACCGCTGTCAGAGGGATTGCATAGTAAATCCCATTGTTGTTATGCTAGTCGCATGTTTATTGCGCATTCATGTTGATTGCGTTTATGAGCATTTAATTAGTTCAAACTTATTAGCTAACATCGTTCATCTTGCTTACTTCATTTAGTATTCGGTCTAGGTTTTATTTTTCTTAATTAAGATTCACCCTTCTTATCATCATTAATCGATTTAATAAAAGGGCTCAATATTTTTTTGGTCAAACATCAATCGAGAAGATCAATGGCATAACAAAAAGGGTAAGTTTCTGTAAATTACTTGTAAACCAGTATTTTGGATTTTTGATTCAAAGGAACCATGACTAGACATAGTGACATACAAATGTTGGAGTGCTACTGAATTATGTGAAATGAAAGTAAATGCATAGTGTATTATAAAAGGAGCCTGTGTTACCCACACAAATTGCCAATTGGAAAGGGCTTCTGCATCCACAAGAACCGGCCTGTGAATATGCTTTGTAATTTTTTTTAATAACTGTAGTGTTCGAATCAGCTTGCGCGCACCTCAACTAATTTCACATAATATCTGCTACCTCCCATCAATACAAATACTAGATAACGGGTTTGTAAATACGCTTTGTATTATTCTTGGTGAGTTGCTTCCTTCATATTCACTACTTAGACCCCTCGCAACTGTCACCATCCAATTTAGGATCGTAACCGGTACTTTGGAGTAGGACCCCAAGTAAGTTGTATCCGAATTTAGCAGAAAATGGAACAGAGTATTAACCTTTTCTTATTGTATTTTGGGCGATTATTGGGTTGCCGACAGTTGGATACTTATGATTGTGATTTGCTTTGACAAGTGCTTGCTATATCATGTGATTTAACTGAAATAGGAAAATTTTAGATTGCTCCGGAAATAGAAAAAAAGGGAAGAGGTTCAAAATTGCCGCGTGTTTTTTAAAATGCCTTATTTGTACCCTCCGCCTGAAAATGAGCTCTGTTCTGGGCTCTTTTTTTTCCTTGAAAAATCTAAAGCACGACATGTCTTCCTAAACCACCCTCCTTAATTTTTTTTTACTTGCCCTATCACTTATTTTATCCACCTTCCTCAACACTTTCACCACAGAAATTATCATTTTAACCAGCCCCTAACTTATTTTACCCACCTTTTCCAATGCTTTCACCACAGAAATTTTCCTTTATTAGTCTCTCATCTTTGTCGAAGCAGAGTTACTTTATCTTGAAAATAAATGGGACCTAAATATTTGCAAATGAAATTGCACGTAATATAATTCAACTTGTCATAATGGACGTAAATTGGGGGGTTTTGGGTGGAGAAGGGTGGTTGCTAGCGGTGTTGGATTTGGCTTCTAAAATCAAAGTGTACTATCACACCATTCCTTGTTATGTCGAAGACTTCCGCTGCGTTTCGTGCAAAATTGAGAACAACGTAATCACTATCTGCATGTCGATCATATATTTTTTTCATTGGATTAATTTTTATACTATGTATACTAGTAGTACTACTTTTTTTACATTCTAAATTCTTCGAATGGTGAGAGGCAACTGGCAAGGAGGAACTAAATGGGTAATGACAATGACCATCTCGTGTGGAAGGGGTGGAGAAGGTATCTAAGGATGGTGGTTTAGGAGGACACATGTCGTGTTGTGGATTTTTTGAGAAAAAAAATGGCCCAAAATGGAGCCGTTAGTAGATAAGGGTGCCAGTAGACCACTTATTTAACGGCAAGGTTACACATGACCTCATTTTCAAATGGAGGATACAAAGAAGCCATTTCGAAAATCACGACGGCAATTTTGAGCATTTTCCCTAGAAAAAACACTATCCGGTCTTATGTAAAATTTCAATGAGACGTGCTTGGAGTCGCTACCTCCTAAGCGTCGGTCAGGTCCTAAATTAGGTCATGACAACAATGAAACAAATATTTCATAGCATATTCTCAACCAGAAGAACATAGCTAGAGCTCTGAATTTGTTCTTCACTTCCCACATAACATATTCTTATAGACTGCAAAGTTATATTGAACATAGCTTACAACGTTCAAGTAGAGGCGGAGTCAGGATTTCAACTTTATGATGTTCGGGATTCTATTCGTTTTAAGTTATTGGGTTCTAAATTAATAATTTATATATATTTAAAAGATTTTTTAAGTCAAATACAAAGTTCGAATCAAAGCTATAGGGTTCGGCCGAATCCACTCCAAACACTCTAGCTCCTCCCCTGTGTTCAACTCTTAATAACTTAATTCAACATATTGCTTAATTCTGCAATACGTGGAAGCCCATAAGCTTGTTTCATAGTTAGTTAATTATTTATAATCACTCATTATTGTCATTATATGTAACCATAAACTAGTGCATTATTAGTAAACAACACACATATTAGTGACACCATAAGAAAATGGCAGCCACTCATAAATATATATCAGTGCAGCCACCTTTTGACTAATCTTGTAAAAATCTTGTATAAAATAGATAATTTACAAACAAGAAGGGTTATATAAATCAAGAACACAACAAAACTTCTATGTCATCTACAGGAAGTGACTAAAGCAAATGTTAAGCAATCAAGATCAAAGGAAAGGCCAGATATGATCATTATAAAGAATAGGATCCAAGCCACTGATATGCAAAAGCATAGAAAAAGAAATACCACTTGTATTGTCACTTCTACTCTACCTAATAAGTGAGCTAATAAATAGATAAAAAATGATTAACCAAGTCTATGTTATCCTACACAGATGCTGCTTCTGCTCAAAGGGAGGTGAATTTTTTTCACTCACATTGTCACGACCCAAAATCCACTAAGGGTCGCGATGGCGCCGGATACTGCTGCCAGACAAGCCCACCAAATTACTTGATGAAGTTCTCATTTTTAACAATCTTGAAAACTAATATTTTCCTTCAATTTTTTATAAATAAAAAGATAACTGCTTCAATTCAAATTAAATAATAATCGATTAATACAAAATATTTCAAAACCATCCTAGAACCTGGTGTCACAAGTGCATAAGCATTTACTAAGAAGGGAATAAAATACAACAACCGTCCGGAACACAATATTGGACAGAAAATAAATACAGATAACTGAAAGAGACTCTGTTGGCTGCGGGTCGCCTCGAGAAGTGCAGCTCACCTAAGTCACTGTATCAACCATGCTGCTACCGCCAGTAGGCCACTAGAGTTACATATACTTGTGCAACAAAATACACAGAAGTGTAGTATGAGTACGAAAACAACGTGTAGTCAATGAGTATCCCGTCTAATCTCGAAAAAGTAGAGACGAGATGGTCGACTTCAACACTTACTAGTAGGGGTGTACAAAGAAAATCGATAAACCGCACCAACCCGGTAATCCGAGTCAAACCGGAAAACAAAAAACCCGATCATGGGTTGGTTTGACTTGGTTTGGTGTTGGAAAAAATAACCCGACCATAATTGGTTTGGTTTGGTTTTAACTAAAAAAAGTCAAACCGAAACCAAACCAACCCGATATTACATTTATTCAATTTTTACAAATATTTTATACATATAAATATTTATTTTTAATACAATTCATAAATATTTCTTAAACTTTTTCACAGTTTTATCTTTAAACATATTGTTTCAAGTTTGGAATTAACATTCTTGAATGGTCCAATAAATTTTATAGTTCATAAAGGTAGTAATTCAAATAAACTTCACATCAATACTAATGCTAACTAAGAAAATTCAATTCAACACTAGAAATGACAATAGTGTGGATATCTATTTTTTAGTTTTGCATTGTTTATATTGAAAATGCATAACTTAGTTTATCTTTTTCTTTAGTGCTTAGTTGTGTAACTAATATACTTATAGTTGTACTTATTTAAGCATGACTTATATAGTACTTTTAGATTATGTTAATATTTATTATGGCTTATTACTTAGTAATATTTTCTTTATGGATTTTAGTATTTTTGTTATTGAATATTTTAGTACAATGTTATGACGCATCTCATATTATTGTATTATTTTCTTGAAAAATACATTATATAGTTGTATCCTTATAGGGTTAGAGAAATATGTGGAGCACAAGTTATATATTTGTGCTATGAAGACTTATAGGGAAAAAAAACCCGAAAACCCGAAAAATTAGAGAAAACCCAAGAATGAAAAACTCGATTTTGTTGGTTTGGTTTGGTTTATAGATTTAAAAATCCGACACTATTGGTTTGGTTTGGTAATTGGAAAATCCGAACCAACCCGGCCTATGTACACCCCTACTTACTAGTGGTCCAATACAACAACAACAACAACAACCCAGTAAAATCTCAATAATGATGTCAATAATACATTAAATCATGGATTTCTATAGACATGATTTTAATCCAATAGAAGGAAACAAGTAAATAATTACTATTTCTTTTATAGGAAATTTCCAAAGTTTCTTTTCATTATTTATCCAATTATTCTCAAGCCATGAAGAGACAATAACAACTTTAATAAGTTCAAGGCAGCAATACAAGCATGCGCAAATCATGCCGAGGACGTACGGTCCGCTCCAATCAGGAAATAAACTGTGCACTACCGAGGATCGAACGGCGCGAACCACAGATGCATCTATTTAATCTGCCGAGGCGTTCGGCCCGCTCCAACAGAAATAAACACACAAACAGTCAATCAAAAAGTCCACACGGAGTAATTGTCCAATGAAAATAAATCCTCTTTTAACCATTTAAGAGAAGAAGAATTTTTATTTGTTTAGAAATTCATTTACTAATTCGGTGTAATTTAAGCAATTCAAGCTATCAATAGGTTCAAAAGTAATCCAAGTATAGCATGTTTTGGGGTCCTAACTATCTAGACAATAGCGTAATAGTAGCTATGCACGGACTCACGTTACCTCGTGCGTACGTAGCCCCCTACAATTAGGAGCACCTAACCAATTATTTCACCTATGGGGACAATTCTGTCTTACAAAGTTAGAAAGGAGACTCACCTCGCTCCGAAGATTCGTAACCGGCATTCCACGCTCTTCCGAAGACTCAAATCGATGAACAAAGCTCCAAAACTAGCCAATAATGATACCAATCCATTAATATATACTTAATTAACCATTACAACCCAATTTATCACCATTCCTAACCCCGATCGAAAAGTTGACGAAAACGCCATCGGGCCCACATGCCCACGTGCCCGGATTTCCAAAATTTTCGAAGAATAAGTTTACCCATAGCTTCACGAACTCAATTATATAATTTTCTCTAAATTCCATACCCAAAATCGTGGTCAAAACCCAAAAATACAAATTTTTTAGGTTTTTTCCTCAAGCCCTCAATTTCTACCAATTTACATGTTAAAAATCCATATAAAAATCAATATATTTTACTCAAGATAGGTGGGGTTAGCTTACCTTGTCGATGATGATGAAACAACCCACTTGAGGCTCTCCAAAATCACCCATACTAAGAGAAAAATGGGTGAAATGAACTCAAACCCCAAATTTAAAACACCCTTCTGCCTCCAGCAATTTCCGCATCTGCGGTCCGGGGACCGCACCCGCATCTGCGAGTATTTAACCGCATTTGTGGAAAAGGGGAGGGGAGGCTGGATCGCATCTGCGGTCTGGGAGCCGCATCTGCGGTTCCTGGCTTGGCCTCCTTGGCCGCATCTGCGATTGAAGCGCCGCATCTGCAGTCGCGCATTTGCGGTCCAAAAACCGCAGATGCGGTTATGACAGAAGCAGCAGCTCTTCAGGTCTTTCCCAAAATTCCAATTTCGATCCGTTAACCACTCGGAATCCACCTGAGGCCCCCGGGACCCCAACCAATCATATCAACCAGTCCCACAACACATTAGGAACTTGCTCGAGGCCTCAAATCACATCAAACAACGCTAAAATCATGAATCGACCTCCAATCCAAGCTTAATGAACTTTAGAATTTCAAACTTCTACTTTCGATGTTTAAACCTATCAAATCATGTCTGATTGACTTCAAATTTTGCAGACAAATCATATTCGACCTTACGGACCTACTCCAACTTTCGGAATCGGATTCCGATCCCGATATCAAAAAGTCCACTTCCGGTCAAACTTCTCAAAAACCTTCAAATTTCTATCTTTAGCCAAATGGCTTCAAAATGACCTACGGACCTCCGAATTCACTTCTGATCGCGCTCCCAACTCCAGAATCACCATACGGAGCTATTCTCAGACTCGGAATCCCAAACGGACATCGATAACACTGAAATGCACTTCAAGCCAAACTTATGAAATTTCTTCTAAAATGCTAACTTCCACAATATGCGTCAAAACACTCCCGAGTTATCCAAAACTCGAACAGGGCATACGCCCAAGCCCGAAATCATCATACGAACCTGTTGGAACCTTCAGATCCCGATTCCGAGGTCGTTTACTCAAAAATCCGATCTTTGCTAATTCTTACAACTTAAAGCTTCTGAAATGAGAATTCTCTTTCTGAATCAATTCTGAATTCCCCGAAATTCAATTCAGACCACGTGTACAAGTCATACACCTGAAATGAAGTTGTTCATGGCCTTAGACTGCTGAACGACGCGCTAGGGTTCAAAACGACCGGTCGGGTCGTTACACAGATACTGAACATCCAACCGGTGGAAACTGTTATATTTTGTTAATTATAATCAAGAAATCCTAACGGATGGTTTGAAACTCGATGAATAATATGCTTGCCTTTATACCCTTTACTTAAATGATGAGCTTTTGTCCATATCAAGGTTCAAACTCCTGACGCGTGCCTAATCAACACATTACTCGTTGTGCTCTTACTACTGAAGAACCAAATGCCCGGAGATAATACACATTGTCAAATCTTGTCCAAACAAAGAATACATTTGAGGGTTACAAATGTCCATAATTGAGTAACAATGTAACAAACAATAGTGTTGACTAACAATGTAAACTACAAGAAAATCATACATCCATATAGATTAGCAGACCCATAAAGTGATACAAATTATACCGCTGGAAACAAACTACAACAACAATAAACTCAGTGTAATCCCGACAGTAGGGTCTGGGAGGGTAAATTTACACAAGCCTTACCCCTAGCTTCAAGAAGGCAGAGAGGATATTTCCGAAAAATCCTCGGATTAGGAAAAATAAAATAAGGGCAGCAGGAAGCACACCAATTAGAAAACCGAAGTCAAAATAGAAAGATGCAAAGCTAAAACTGAGAATTGTAATCAGAAGGCCAGAACGAAAGCAACGACAAGTAAACACATAAGTCAAGAAATACAAAAATACATAAATAATGCTAACTCATGTACAAAAGCTAGGCGACCTATCCTAACTCTTCACCTTTATCCTCAACCTCCACAGCTTCCTGTCCATGGTCATGTCCTCAGTAAGCTAGAGCAACAACATATCTTGTCTAATCCCCTCTTCCCAATACTTTTTCGGCCTACCTCTACCTCTCCTAATACCCAACCAGGGCCAACCTCTTACATGTGGGCCTCTCCTCCTCTTCACGTGCCCGAACCATCTAAGTCTCACCTCTACTGCTGGAAACAAACTCATTGTCTATATTCCTGCTAATATTAGCATGGAAAGTGAGAGTTCAGAAGAAAGAGGAACAAGAAACACCAGCCAGTTAGTCAAGAAATGGTCACTATGTTAAGCTCCCTGCTTTATTCCTCTGAGGTGGAAGAAAAAGAATAATTCATCCCACAGCCTGCTCAACAGCTTACTATAACAAGAACTTTGTACAACTTCCACTCTTGTTTTCTTCTGACAAGAAGCATATTACAAGACATAAAGAAGCAAAACAAAGTAAGATGATCAAACACCACAAATAATTGGAACACTTAAACCTTCAAAACTTCCATCTCGAGATAACAGCAGCTTCTGCAACTGTTAAACTGCTTAGTTAGCAGTGGTAGCAAAATAGTTTTTCGACCAACTACCACAAACAACACTCTTTTCCCTTTGCTTTTTTTCTTTTAGATCAGTCACAAACCAAAAATGTATCATTTCCAATCCATGCAAATGAAAAAGTAAGTAAAATTAAAAACCCGACCACATCTTTGTCAAGAACTCTTCTTTCTGGATTCTGTCTGGAAGCATAATCAAACACACTAAGTTCAAAATTCCTAGTGGATTTTGATGGAAAACCAAAACAAATATGGTTCACTAACAATCTAGACCATTACAAAACAAACCTAGAGTCTATGCTAACTATGGTAAAAGAAGAAATATTGTCCAAAAAGATGCTGTAGACGACAACTCAATACTAACCTACCCTATATCCACAAGCTTCATGAATCATCATTCCTCCCACTCCTATCTTCTGCTTTCTCATCTCCAAAACCTTCCGGTGGGAATTGGAATGCACAGTCGGCGAGAAAGTAGGGCTGTTTGCCGGGCGATACTCTGGCAACAACCTGCCTGACTTATAGCGGACCCCACAAGCGTTACACAGTGTTTTCGGCCCCAGGGGACCTGCCCGCCATTGTGGGGTCTTATCAGCTCCACAGTGTTGGCACCTCCTCCCGATACTAGCACTTTTGGCTGAATTCATCGGTAATGAAAGCAATGGCTCACGTTGCTTAACGATCTTGAAACTCGGTTTGTTCACCAACATACAATGCTCGCTTGGCAAGTCAGCAAAGCTGCCTCTTCGTCTTCTACGCCTTCTCTTGCTCCGTGCACGAACGGGGTAATTAACCGGGACTTTTAAGCTGGCACAGCAGCTCATATACGTGTTTGCATTAGCGCTGCCGTTGCCACTGCTGTTGCAGGTGCTGCTACTATTCTCCAGAACTGAAACCGGGCTATGGTGATCAAAAACAATACTCGGGTTATCGGCAAGTATGCCAAACTCCACTGCTGGAAATGCATCTTTGTTTGACAGCCATTCCAATTCTTCCTCAATACATTCCTGCAAAATTCAACATGTTAATAATCTTGAGTGAGCCAGCAACCGACAAATTTTCCAGTTTTTTATATTTTCAATAAAAGTGGTTTTCGAGCCACTCACACCTCGACTATTTTACTAGGCACTGCTACCTCCCAAAAACACAGGTAACATGTATATCCACCAAGACTTAGAAACTTATTTTAACCATATATATTTTCATGTTCAATTTTCAAAAATTTGATTAAGAAAAGATAAGCTTTTAGTGTTTTCATTATACTATATCTAGGAGGGAATCTAGTTATTTTCTAGGAGGGAATCTAGAAAGAAAATAAAAGTCAAAATTCTCAAATGGGGCAATTTGCAATTTTCACAAATTTGTGGTAAATCAATATTGATGATAGGGAAAAAAGTGTCTTTTCAAGATTGTGAAATACAAGTTGAAACGGATATGGTGCATTTATTTGAACAGCTCAGACATCGTGACAACCAATGCCCAATCATAAAGACATGTTACGAACATATTCCAAAATTCCTAAAATATCCCCCACATTTTAATTTCTAAAAAAACACAACTTTTCATTTTTTTCAGCACAAAAAAGTGCCAAATTTTAATAATAATATCTGGAATTCAAAGAATTTGTTTTTCTCAAACACTAGCCCCATGTCATGCACTCCTTTTGGTAACGCTAGGGTTTCAAGGGCAAAATGGTCCAAAAAAATAATTTTTCCTAACGCCTCCCAACTTTGAGCCAGTCAATCGACCTTCTCGTTTCCACCACAATCGGTTCTAAAACTGCCCATCTTTTCCCATATTATTTACCAAAATGCCACTCAATAGCAAATGACAAGCCACCAGTTTTGGCTCAGTCGCCTCCCTTAAAACACAGCCATGCAATAGAAAAGGTGGTGATATAATCGGAATAAATTCACCTTTCAATTAAAACTCTCGCGTTCAAACCCTAGGAATAATTAAAATTTTCAATTGAGAGTATCCAAATTAGTCGAAGCCAATGAGTTTAAAATACGGAACACGTAGCAAATGCATATGTCAACTCGCCCGAGTCGACTCACCAAAAAAAGAGACAACATTTCTGGCCTCAGAACACACCCGGGTTACAGCGAGTCAAGCCAAAACTCGGAACCCAGAGCCTTTTCAAGGCCAAAAGAGCAGAGAAGAAGAGCAAAAAAGCAGTGAAATGAAATTTGTATAAGACTTACAGGGTGTTGTTGGGAAGGAAGAAGGCTATTTGAAGAATCCAAGGAAGAAGAATAAGAAGAAGAGAAAGGGTGTTTGTGTTTGGTAATGGAATTTGTTGTTTTTTCATCATCATCTTGTAAAACGGTTTCATCTTCCAAAGAGAAGTTGAGAAGGTCATCATCTACATCCACCATTAAAAATGAAGCAGCACTTGGGTCCAAAGCCTCCATTTTCATTTTCCACAAAAAACAGAGAAGAGAAAGTGAACAAGGGTTTGTGGTTATTGGTTTGGTTTGGCTTTGTTTTGTTTTGTTTTTTGAGAGAGAAAAAGGAAAATAGTAATGGGTGGG
>MU750822.1:145442-164443 GCA_026770625.1 Nicotiana glauca | reverse complement strand
TCAACCGTAGTTGAACTTTTTGGCGAAGGCATATAGCCTGAGTCTTGGTTCAACCGTAGTTGAACTTTTTGGCGAAGGCACATAGCCTGAGTCTTGGCTCAACCGTAGTTGAACTTTTTGGCGAAGGCGAATAGCCTGAGTCCTAGTTCAACCGTAGTTGAACTTTTTGGTGAAGGCTCATAGCCTTTCTTGGTTCAACCGTAGTTGAACTTATTGGCGAAGGCGCATAGCCTGAGTCTTGGCTCAACCGTTATTGAACTTTTTGGCGAAGGCACATATCCTGAGTCTTGGTTCAACCGTAGTTGAACTTTTTGGCGAAGGCACATAGCCTGAGTCCCAGTTCAACTGTTGTTGAACATAGTCGAACTTGATGGTGAAGGCGCATAGCCTGAGTATTGGTTCAACCGTAGTTGAACTTTTTGGCGAAGGCACATAGCCTGAGTCTTCAAGTTGTAGGTATTGAGTGCCGAAGCTTGGTTTTGACTTGAGGCCTTGAGCAGTTTATGTCTTCCCAATCGGAGCAAGTAGGCTGTCTTGAGGTGGCTCTTGGTTCGAGATATCTTAGTACCGGTTTTCGGCCGGATCCCGTATCAGGGATGCGGGAGATGCCTCACAGGGATTCTCCCTTTAAGGGAGGGGGGCTTCTTCTTCTTGTTCGCACTATTCGATAGATGAGAGACAGAGGAATTGGTTCTCGATTCGAGATCTTCAAGTTCCATCGGTCTGATATGCCGCTTTGGCTTGTTTGAGCTGGGTTGTTCTTCCTTTTCAGACGTTTCTTTCCTTTTGGTCCATGGAAGAACTACGCGATTTTGCTATGAAATCCCCACAGACGGCGCCAAATTGTTTGACTCAAAAGTTATTGCATACTTTATGAATACAAAACAATATACATAGATTATGGGCCAATCATAGCAAATCGTAATAATCCATTGGACCAAGCGAAGAACATGAAAATAAGTGCTCAAAATTAAGAGGAGAAACATTAAAAGCCTTTATTGATAGTGTGGAGTTGGTCTGCCTCTCCATGGAGAGGTTCAGAGCCTTACAATGGTGTTCCTTTTCCCATAATATGGGTATTGTTGTGTGTTTTTTCTCTCTCGGGAATAGTGGCGAAGAAGCCCCCCTTTTAGGGCTTCCACTCTTAGTATTTATAGATGTGAGCTTCGTGAGCTGGCAATAAATGGCCGTGGCCACGCTGAGGTTCCGTCCCCATGGGGGAATGAATGGGCCGTGCCCTCGTAGATTAAATCAGACAATGGTCGAATCCTGTTATGAATAAGTGGCCATACCACTTATTAATTGTGTATTAGTTCAAGACGAGATTAACTCCGTTAATTATCGTGAGATCGGATTCTGACCCATACAACTTTTATCATATTTTTTTTTAAATTTTATTTTCAAGCTCAAAACTTAGCGTTGCATAAATCACATTAAAAGAAAAAGTATTTTTATCATAATTTTTATTATTATTTTCAAGCTTAAATCGTAGACCTTTGGATTAAGGACGAATGAATCTGATCCATTTTAGCATAATTCTTGGTGGTGCCTTTATGTGTAGTTTTTTCGCTGAAACCAAAATTATATATCTGCCTAGAAAAGCTGAACCTACAAGAACAACAAAGTGGAGGTCCGTATTTAGCTTTGGTGACGGCGAGTATCGTTTGGAAAGCTACATACTTATCTATTTTAATGTTCATAAATTCAATTTCCATTCAATTCTTAATACAATGTATTTCCCAATCTTGTACTGCCCATACCAAAGAAAATCTTTGACTCCCAAAAGTTTAATGGCTTTCACTATTGGGATATCTCGAAATATTTCTAATTAAGTACTCCTATTATTTTACACAGCATTCACAAGTTCAACGGTGCAAACTTATATTTAATTAATAAGTTTGAATATTACTTGATATTTCCTTGTAGACTAATTTTTCAATAGAAATTTTCACAAACCACTATTGTTTTGTGGTTATTAGCTAGTTGTAGCTACCATTTACTATAGTTATGTTTTTAGGTTTTTTAGAGTGTATTCGATGTATTTCTCGATGTAAAAAAGGGGATTAGAGCTAGACAGATTATTGTATTCGACTGTATTTACGGCGTGAAACAGGGGATTACAGCTAGACAAATTATTGTATTCGACTGTATTCGACTTTATTCACGATATGTATTTGTGAATACAGTAACGTAAATGGCGCAATTCATGGCATATTCAGTTGTTTTTAAACGGAAAGTGAATCAATTAACATAATAGACTCCTAATATAACTCAAACCCAATTATAGCACACAAAATTTTTATTTCCAGTTATAAAAAAGATTCTCAATCGAAAAACACCCCAAAAACATAGCAATTTTCAGAGAAATTATATAATTACATTGAATACAGTTAAATACATAAAACTACATTGAATACATGAAGTATAGCAGATCATCTATAGTGCAAAAATATATGAATACATACTACATATATATTTGAATACATATATATATCTGAATACATAAATTATATTAATAAAAAAAAATATGAATACATTCATGGAATATAGCGAAACACTGAATATAATGAAATACATGGAATACATCGAGATACATTGAAACACAATGGGGGAAAAAAAGAAGAGAATGAACACAATGAAATACATATACATTGAAATACAATGAAAAAAAAGGTATCAGACTCTTCAAGTTGCTCAGCCCCAAACTCCATCGTCTTTGTTCAAGAACAAACCCAATGTCGTCTCGTCAAGAGGGCCGCGATTCTGACTCGAAACTCTCAAAATTTGGCGCAAAAACGAAAAAAATTCCTTATTTTCAATAGCAGATTGTCTGCTTTTGTTAGTAATTGCGAATTTGGCAGATGAAGAAAAGCAGCAATGGAGGTGGCGAGAGGCAAGAGTTGCAGTGGCCATGTCCAGATATATTGCAAAGCAACGACCATCGGAATGGAGTGGATCTTTCTCCCTAGGGCTTGATTTCGACATTGATTCAGAAGTCCATCCCACTAACAATAAAATTTTTGTGAGACAATGGAGACGAATCACTAGAGAATAGTAGTTGTATTCATGGAGAAAGACTAGCGTTGAGAGAGAGAGAGAGAGAGAGAGAGAGAGAGAGAGAGAGAGAGAGGTGGAGAAAAATCTGAAAGAATGAGAGAAAAATAATACAAATAGTATTTTATGGCTTAAGGGTAGGAGGTAACCATAAATAGACATTTGGCTATAAAAATTAAAAGGTAGCTATAAAATATAATTATTTAAAATGGTATTTATTTAAAATGAATAAGGTATCAACCTTTGTTAGAGTACGTGTTCGACCGAACCCAGTCGTTTTGGTTCAATCCATGTCTTTGTCTTTAAAATTTCGTGAATATATACAAATTATTAATTTAAAATTCAGTAACTTAAAAGGACTAAAACCCCAAACTCATAAACTTCAAATTCTGTCTCACTTTTGAGCTGCTTTGTTTTCTTATCATTATTTTGTACTAGCAAGTTACTCTATATATTATTAAAAGGAGAGGATAAAGCCCTCTCCTTAAGCCAAGTGGCAGTATAAAAAAAGCTACATGACGCAATTAGTTACTAATTAGTTTTTTAGTTAATAATTAGTTATTAGTTATTATATTTAAATTTAAATATCTATAAAAAATAAAAATAATAAAAAATAAAAAACTACCATACACATACATACACACACACACACACACACACATATATATATATATATATATATATATATATATATATATTAATTGGTTACTTTATTTTAATTAATAAATATAGATATCTCATAATTAGTTATAATAAAAAATAAAAAATACAAATATATAAAAAATAACTACACATTCAAATTGGGTGGGAGTAGTTTCAAGTTGGAGTGTTAAAATTATTTTAAAATAAAAAATAAAAATAAAAAGAAAAATAAAATTAACTATAATAAAAAAACGAAAAAAGAAGAAGAAAAATTACTCATTCAAATCGGTGAGTAGTTTCAAGTTGCAGTTTTAAAATAAAAAAATAAAATTAAAAAAATAAAAATTACCATTTCAACTTGGGGAGTAGTTTCAAGTTGGAGTTTATAATTGTTTTATAATTAAAAAACAAAAATAAAGCAATAAAATTTTTTTTGATTCAAATTGTGGAGTAGTTTCTTTCTAATATTCTATATATCTTCTATATATTATTAAAAGGAGAGAATAAAGCCCTCTCCTTATGCCAAGTGGCAGCCTAGAAAAAAAACCTATGGAATAATTAGTCAATAACAAAGAAATTATCTATTAAAAATTAACAAAGAAATTAACTACCTAAATTAACTACTAAAACACGGGGGAGAGTTGGTTTAGGTTAGTTAGTTTCTTTATTTCATTTTTAAAAATTATTTTCTTTTTATTTTTTAAAATAAAAAGTATATCTATTCATTAAAATTCAAACAATATTATTGAGAAAAATATAATAAAATTTAAAATAAAAAAAATAAATATTTTTAAGAGTAATAAAATATATATCTCCTATTATATTATAAAAAAATACCAGAAAAAAATATTAAACAAGTAATATGCTAATAATCTATCTATATATTATTAAAAGCAAAAGAAAAAGGCACCACATTAATACAAGTGGTAGCCTAGATAAAAGCCACATGACATAATTAGTTAATAACAAAAAAATTATTTATTGAAAATTAATAAAGAAATTAACTACTAAAATATCGGTGAGGGTTGGGTATACCGTATTGACAAATAAAATGACAATTGAAATTTACTAAAACAATACGGTCTAATATTATCAAATAAAAATAATTATAATTTAATTTTTTCTTTTTAATATTGATCGCGCATCGCGCGGGTACCAATTAAAGAATGTAACACCGTAGAGACTAGAGAGTAAGGGTGTACATGAGGCGGTTTGGTTTGGTTTTTTATTAAACCAAAATCAAACCAATTATGTCGGTTTACTAAATTCATAATCAAATCAAACCAACATAAATTCGATTTTTTCGGTTTCGGTTTTAGTCGGTTTTTTCGATTTTTTCGGTTTTTCGGTTTTTTTCGGTTTTTTTTCGGTTTTCCTTTTTAGTTATATTATTCTTGAAAAAGAGATAAAATAATCACCAATTATCCGCATGATTACTATTTTTCTTAATAATATATGAGGAATACCAATTATTCGTATAAATCATAATTCCAAGACCTTCCATAATAGAAATTGACAACAAACATGCGACAAAGCAAAACACTTAAACTTGATAAACCTCAACACTAAAATAATCACCAATTATGTGAGCAAAATGACAAGCAGGAAGCTCGTGTGATGTGGGGGAATGGTTTCCAATATTTGGGGTTCTTTGATTTTGGAATTGGAACATAGGGAAGATATGGAATAATCTATTTTATTGTTTTTTGTCTTGTTGGGTTTTAGTTTGGGCTTGATATTTAGGTTATGTAGATAGAATCTACTTAGTGGATAGTGAATTTACAAGCCCACAAATAAATAATATCTCAAGACATTGAAAACTATAAAATAGTTTAGAAAATACTTACAAATTAAATTTTAATGATTATTTTTTATGTATAAAATTTCTAAAATTTATATATATATAACGTCGGTTTGGTTTAGATTCGGTTTGACTTATTTTTTGTTAACGCCAAACCAAACCAAGAGCTATCGATTTTTTATTTTCCAACACCAAACCAACCAAACCAAACCACAAGTCGGTTTTTTTCTTCGGTCTGACTTGGTTCGTCGGTTCGGTTTGGCTTCATGGTTTGACTTGTACACCCCTACTAGAGAGACATATAGCGTCAAACTAGGATGAGAGAGAGAATAACAAATACTCTCTCAGTTAGACAGTTTATGCAGGGGGGAAAAGCTACATAAAAGACAGTTTGGTGTCAAATTATATATTATTTTTTCCTGTGAATTTAGATATATATTCTTTAAGTTTTAAAAAATAAAATTTAAAAATTATACAAAAAATATTATAAGTCACAACTGTTAATAATTACGATATTTTTACTCTCCAGATTGTAATAGTTCCATAAAAATGGAACATATGGGCAATAACGACAAAAATAGGTATAAATATGGCATTTTGATTGGCAGTTAATTTGTTTGTAATCATGTTTTATATTGCATTTCATTTACCTGTACCGGATATTTACACCAAATTTAATTAAGTTAACTATGAGAGATAAAAAAAAATCTTTAAACAGGTAGCGATTCGAAATAATCAACGTTATCATTTTCTAGCATTCTGCATCTTGTGTCTATGTACCTTTATTTTTTCATTAAAGATCAAAAGAGCATTTCTGAAAGTTATTGGAATAACCAATAAAGATTGTGATTAATATAATATATTGAGAAAAATTATTTGATTAATGCAATAGCAATGCTCTCACCTTGATAGGTTACAAGTACATTGGGCACAAGTATTTTACTTTATGTTTTCATGGTCTAACAAACTTACCATTCAGAACCAGATAAGGAACCTGTTACATATCTACAAGACCTTGAGATCACATAGTTCCGGGTTGTGATCCAACCCTTAGGAAAGCAAGGTGAATGCTATTACTGAATCAAAGGACCTACAAGAGCTGACTATAGAAGAGCTGGTTGGAAATCTGAAGACCTACGAGATGAAGAGGAAGATAGACGATGAAAGAAGAGAACCAAAGAAAGAAAAGAACCTGGTACTCAAAGCTGATAGCAATGACTCAAGTGAGGAAGAGTAGAAGGAACAGCTTAGGGAACAGGTCCCTACCAGTTCCCGAGGAGACTGTATGAAGTCAACTTTCCAGCAGGAAAGTTGTTGTCTGCACACGCTATTGTACAAGAACAGTGCAACAGTCAACTTTCTGTGGAAGGCTTTTTACCTACCCTTCTTACAACATTGTAAGTGATGTCACACACGTATAAATACAATCAAAGAAGGTAAAATAACTTGCTTTATGAGAGAACCAGATAAAGGACCTAAAGCATGTTTGGTACAATCATTCAAGTTAATCGACTCAAGATAATCTGGCAAGTGTGCTTTAGATTCACAGGAACCAGATTAGGAACCTGATACCTTGGTGTTCCCCTGACAGAAGTATAAGTCAACTGTACAGCTGGAAAGCAACTGCAGAAAGTGACTGCCTGCAACTGTACACGCAACAGTTCTGCAGATAGTGCAACAGTCACTTCCCATTGAGATTGAACATCACCATTGTGAATTGACATCACTAAGGTAATGTCCTTTATAGTATAAAACTCATGCAAGGCACAACATTTAGGTTCCAAGACTTGCAAAATCAGAAACGAAAATACTCTCTCAAGTTCAAGAACAACCCCTCTTAAGAACAAAAATGCTGCAACCTCAAGGACCTGATCTAAGATCGAAGATATCTTAAGTCCTTAGGTTTGTTGAGTCTTTGTTATTTATTCTTTATTGCAACTCCTATCTTGCTTTTCTTAGAAGTTGTTTTTAGAAAACCCAAAACACAAACCCTCTAAGTTTGTGTCTTGGCTAGAGTTAGCCGAGTTGTAAAGTCATTATATTTAGAGAGTTACAAAGTGGCTTATAATAGTATTATTACAAGTTAGAGTGATTAAAGTCTTTGACACTAGAGAGTGATAAAGTGACATGTGGTGAGAGCATCACAAGTTAGTTAAATTCTTTGTAACTAGGGAGTCACAAAGTGGCTTGTGGTAAGAGTACCACAAGTTAGTTAAATTCTTTGTAATAAAGTCATTACAATGTGGCTGTAATAAGGGTTTACAAGTTAGTGAAGTTGAAAGCCGACAAGTATAGGTCGTGGTTTTTGTCTCCTTGGGTTAGGATTTTTCCACGTAAAAATCCTCTGTGTTCTTTACTTTCTGCCGAGCTACTGTAGGAACAACTAGAGAACCTGATTCCCTATAGTCTGTTGCTTATAGTGGGAACTTATAGTGAATCTGGTTCTCTATACAGTGGGAACTTATCTTGTGTATCATTTACATACTTGTTCAGTAGTTATCACTGTACCAAACTGATATAGGACCAGATCACTATACAATTTAGTTCATCAGTATTTTCAGAGAAAACACATAGAGAACCCGGTTCGCTATACAATCTGGTGGACGCATAATTTCTAACAATTGGTATCAGAGCGGATTCTTTCTAAAAGATTAACACCTAGAAATGATCTACATGGCTGCTCCACTAAACTTCGAGGAAAGTCAATCAACCAATAGACCACAAAGACTTCAGAAGATGGGTCACAAAAATGGCGGGATCCAAAGAAAAGAAGTTCCAGCAAGAATTCCAAAGGAAATGATTGCTGTCATAAGTGTGGAAAGCCTGGACACTTTATCAAAGATTGCCCATTTCTGAAATAAGAGCATCACAAACACAACTATGACAAAATAGCAAAAAGGAACCTGGTTCCTGATAAATGATTCAGCCGAAAAAGTGCAGCTGACAATGTTGTGAAGTAAGCTTTGCTGCATGGGGAGACTCCTCCAGTAAATCAGAAGAGGAACCAGATGCATGAAGCATCTCCATGACGGCAATGCAAAATGAAGATGATTCATTGTCTGCACTGATAGCTCAGTCCGATGAGGATTAAGAGATGACAATGATGAGGTAAATTTCAGGGATGTTCAGAGAAATTTGAAGTCCTACTCTTCAAAGGAATTGATGTCATTAGCAAATGTTCTAATTGATACATATTATAGTTTTATTAATGATAATGATTCCATAATCATAGAGCTAGGAGATGCTGAACAATTTAGAGATGATTTGGTGGTAGTGGTTGATGACTTGAAGAAAATCATAGAGAACCTTAGCAAAAATAAGAATATTTTAGTAGAGAAAATTGCTGCTACGGACAGGAAAGGGATGATATGGTAGTTTCCTTTGAATATTTAAGGGAACAAATGGAAGAAGTAACTAGAGAACACAACTTATTGAAAAAAACAAAAAAAAATGGATGGACAACACTGAGGAAGAGGAAGTGGTTATAAAGGTTCAACTTGAGCTTGAAAGTGAGATTAAGAAAATTAAAACAAGGCTTGTTGCTGAACTTAATTAGAACAGACAACTTTAAGAGGATTTAAAAAGGGTTAAAAATTATCTTGATAAGTTACTTAAATGGACCCGGTCCTCTGATGTAATAGCGTCTATGTACATGAGTAATGATGGAAATAGGCAAGGCAGCGGGTTCCAAAAGGTTAAAACCTCCTATAATCCCATAGGAAGTATGTAACTGTGACTGATAATAGATTGTGCACTCTCTGTGGTCAAACTGGTCATTACAAGGACTCTTGTAAAGTTAAAAATCAGTCTTTGCAGAAAAACAAATTCCTTGTTGAAAAAAAGCATACTGATGAGGAACCTGGTTCCCTGAAAAGAAAATATGTGTTGCCTACATGGGCAAAAAGAAGTTTGATCCGCCCGTTCTATCATTATAAGGGACCCAAGCTGGCTTGGGTTCCTAAGTCTAATCATTGACTTAAGTGTATAGGGAACAGTGAAAGGGACTAGTCAACAGTGGCACATGGATAGCGATTGATCGAAGCTCATAACTAGAAGAACAAATGATTTCCTTTCACTGAAGGCACTACAAGGAGGGAGTGTATCTTTTGAAAATGGAAGAAGGGGTACATTCTTGGTGTTAGAAAGGTTGGAAAGTCTCTCAAATCTGTGATGAAGGGAACAAAGTAGAGTTCTTGTCTAAAGTGTGCACAATTACTAATCTGGTAACTGGCGAAGTGGTATTAGTAACCAAAAGATACAAGAATATATACGTTGCTGATTTTAAGTCTCTACAAGCTGGTGATATGAGCTGCTTGAAGAAGGACCTGGTTCGTGGTCTGCCAAATTCAAATTTCAAGGAGCATAGAGTGTGTGATGGATGTGCTAATGGAAATATCTGATGTTTCAAATGGCAAGGTTGATATGATGAGTCAGATGAATGAGGCAAGTGAAGACAATGTCACATCCTCTTCCACTTCTCAAGAGGAACTTGGTACCCCAATTGCTACCACTAAAGCTGAAGAAAGAATTAGAGATGCCACATTAGGGACTCCTGTTACAGAACAAAATAGTGGAAGTCATGATTCTGTTGATGTCAATGATGATTCACATATGGAAGAACCTGGTCCTTCAATTTTAAAGTTCAAGTATCCAACTAGAAGCAAAAGAGTTCACATCCCTTCAAAATGCAATCACATCCTTAGACTCTTGTATTCAACCTAGTTCTAAGGTAAGGAACATGTTTTTCCTCTCAGCGTTCTTGCCTTAGATCAAGCCTAAGAACATCAAAGAAGCATTGAAAATGCTAATTGGATAGTCGCTATGGAAGAAGAACTCCATCAGTTAAGAGAAATCAAATGTGTCCCTTGTCCCTAGGCCTTCATACAGAATAGTGATTGGAATCTGACCCTAAACACTCTCATTTGAAGGGTTTCAAGGGAAGTTTGAGATATCCTAAGGGAACGAAGGACCTGGTCCCCATATAGTGTTCAAGAGATTCTTTTGATTTGGTTGGATATGTTGATGATGATTATGCTGAATATCTGGGTGACAGAAAAGGCACTTCTGGGATGGCATATTTTCCAGGGTCATACTTGATCTCATGGGGTACAAAGAAATAAACTGTGTGGCTCCTTCTACTACTGAAGATGAATACATGGTTGTTGCTTCTTGTTGTGCTCAAATAGTACAGATCAGGCAACATCTTGAAGACTTTGGTGTATTTACAGCTTGAACCTGGTACAACACAAGAGGACAAAGCACATTAATGTCAGACACCAATTTCTCAGGGACAATGTTGAAAAGGTTCTGATTTGTATGAAGTTCTGGAAGATGAAGGATCAAGTACCAGACATCTTCATCAAGTTGCTGAGCAGGGAACATCTTGAAAGAAATCTTCTGGAGTTGGGGTTGATCAAGCTCAAGTGCTCAACTAAGGACTTGGTCCCTTGATGATTGGCTATGTTAAGAAGGAAAGGTACAATGCTAAAAAGTATTTTTCGGTGACATCTAACTCAAATCTATACTATTACAGGTATACACATATGGCTGTCTCAGGACAAAAATAAGTAAGAGTGACATTGCACTTCTAGGAGTCTTTGCTCAAAATTTTCAAAAACAGTCACATAACTTGGTTCCTGTGACTCAGGTTAGTAGTCTCTTCAATACTTATATGCCTTTTTAAGCTGTTGAAGTGTCATGTCATCAATTTGTTTCTTCCTTTCTCCTGCCTCTCCTCCTAACTTTTGAAGTCCAAAATGTTAAACCTTTTCTGAACAGACCCGTTGCCCCAAAAAGGCACTTCTCTATCTTACACCCAAATAAAACCGATTCTTTTATTCAAAACCAAAATCAATCTTGTCTCAAAACAATCCTTCTTTACAAATATGCCAGAAGTGAACCCAATCACATTCCAAAAACCTAACTCCATCAGAATCAAAACTCCAAGAATTCTTTGATAGATTTTGTTGGAAATATAACTGAAAGGGAACAAGGTAGATCTAATATTCTAAGAGTGTGAGGTTGAAGTTGCTGTTGGATTTGTGGAAGCCTTGAAGTATGGAGAAATTGGTAAATGTCAGGACTGAATGAGGAATCTGATCCCTCAAGTCCTTCTCATGAAGTCCACTTTAATGATGATCTTTATCTCTTTGAGTTCTGTGTATAAACGAACTTCTGATCGAATAAACATGATTGATAAAAAGTAGGTTGATTGATTGACATGCTAATGTGGTGACTATGGAAGAGAGAATGAAGTGGAAAAATCTCCATTTGTGAGAAATAATTTTAAAAAAATATGGAGAAAAGAAAGTTGGTTGAGAAAGATGCAATTGCTGATAAGGTTGAACAGATTGAGAAGAAGAAAAGGGAGGCATGGTTGCTTAGGGATAGAAAAGGTAGTGTAAGTAAGGAACCTGGTTCCTTACGAAAGCAAAAGGTTGAGCCATTAGGTTTGGAGGGAGAAGACTTTGAAGTCTAAAAAAATGCTGTAAGGCAGAGTGTTGACTCTGATATTGCTGAAAAATGGAGGAACTTCTTGACATTATTGAGTTCTAAAAATAGAATCACCTCTTTATTCCTCCAAGTCCCAATGTTTTTGAAGAAGAAGTAAAAAACTTCTATGTTTTATGTGATACTATGATGCTACATGTATATGGGACTGAGTTTGTTATTGATGAGACAAAGTTTGGGGAGATTCTTGGTGATCTAATTGACGGTTCAACCTACTCAGATAGGTTGAGAACCTGGTCCTCGAAGACCCTCGAAAGAATAGAATGCTAAGTTGAAGGGTGAGAATGCAAGATTGAGGAAACAATTGGAGGAACTGAGAGAGCAGATGATCCTTGATCAAAGGAGAGTGAATGAATGAATAGACAATCTCATCAAAGCCTTAGCCCCTTACTTTTCTTCCTGCCTAGTGATGCATGTCTTCCACTCCTTCCAAATTCCCTTGAATTATTATCCTCTTTTGATCCCTATATTTGATGACATTGTTACTTCAGTTGTTTAAATTGTCATATTATGTATTGTTGAAGCTACTGTGCTTTTATTATCATTACTTCGCTATGGGCAATCACTCTATGTTGTGCACTGACATTCACTTGTTGTTCTTGTTATTGTATATGCTATGTTGCCCAAGTGGCCTGAGTTAATATTGCTAAACTTCTTTTTGGTAGTATTCTTCTGTTATTATTTTCGATGATGCCAAAAGGGTGAAATTATATAGGTGTCAACTTGGGAGGAACATAGTCGAATGTTGTGCATGAAAGATGGATCTGCGTCGCAGTGGAAATGTTGCTTATAATGTAGGGAAACATATGAGGAATCTAGTTCTCTGGTTCTCAAGAGAGATAGTTCTGCTTCGCAGCGGGAACATGAAGATAGGTCTGATCCGCAGGAAACATGTGCGGAATCTGTTTCTCAAGAGGAATATTAATTCAGGGTTTTGTCATTATCAAAAAGGAGGAAATTGCTAAGTTATGGAACTTTGAGTTTTGATGATTTTCCAAACAGTCACGAGGAACCAGTTGTGATCGGCTCCTTAGGTTCGGTTTTCATGGGGAATATAGATGATTCGTAGGGGAAACAATATGGAGATCTGGTTCTTAGGGGGAATATCAATTCTAAGTTTGTCATCATCAAAAAGGGGAAAATTGAAAGGTTACAAGTACCTTGGGAACAAGTACTTTACTTTATATTTTGATGATCTAAGAAACTTACCATTCAGAGCCAGATAAGGAAACAGTTACACATCTACAAGACCTTGAGATCACATAGTTTCAGGTTGGGATCCAGCCCTTAGGAAAGCAAGGTGAATGCTATTAATGAATCAAAGGACCTGCAGAAGCTGGTTGGAAATCTGAAGACCTACGAGATGAAGAGGAAGATAGGCAGTGAAAGAAGAGAACCACAGAAAGAAAATAACCTGGTACTCAAAGCTGATAGCAATGACTCAAGTGAGGAAGAGTAGAAGGAATAGATTAGGGAATAGGTACTTACCAGTTCCTGAGGAGACTGTATGAAGTCAACTCTCTAGCAGGAAAGTTGCTGCCTGCACACGCTATTGTACAAGAACAATGCAACAGTCAACTTTCTGCGGAAGGATTTTTACCTACCCTGCTTACATCATTGTAAGTGATGTCACACACGTATAAATACAATCAAGGAAGGTAAAATGACTTACTTCATGGGAGAACCAGATAAAGGACCTGAAGCAAGTATGGTACACTCATTCAGTTTAATCGACTCAAGATAATCTGGGCAATGTGCTTTAGATTCACAGGAACCATATTAGGGACCTGATACCTTGGTGTTCCCCTGACAGAAGTATAAGTCAACTGTACAGCTGGAAAACAACTACATAAAGTGACTACCTGCAACTGTACACTTAACAGTTCTGCAGACAGTGCAACAATCGCTTCCCATTGAGATTGGACATCAACTTTGTGAATTGACATCACTAAGGTAAATTTCCTTTATAGTATAAACCTCATGCATGGCACAACGTTTAGGTTCCAAGAATCCTAAAATCAGAAACGAAAATATTCTCTCAAGTCTAAGAACAACCTCTCTCAAGAACAAAGTTGCTACTACCTCAAGGACCTGATCCAAGATCGAAGATATCTTAAGTCCTTAGGTTTGTTGAGTTTTTGTTATTTGTTCTTCATTGTAATTCCTATCTTGTTTTCTTAGAAGTTGTTTTTAGGAAACCCAAAATCACAAACCCTCTAAGTTTGTGTCTTGGCTAGAGTTAGTCGAGTTGTATAGTCTTTGTAACTAGAGAGTTACAAAGTGGCTTGTATTAGTGTTATTACAAGTTAGAGTGATTAAAGTTTTTGTCACCAGAGAGTGACAAAGTGGCTTGTGGTGAGAGCATCACAAGTTAGTTAAATTCTTTGTAACTAGGGAGTCACAAAGTGGCTTGTGGTAAGAGTACCACAAGTTAGTTGAACTATTTGTAATAGAGTCATTACAAAGTGGCTTGTAATAGGGGTTTACAAGTTAGTGAAGTTAAAGCCTACAAGTGTAGGTCGTGGTTTTATTCCCCTTGGGTTGGGAATTTTCCACGTAAAAATCCTTTGTGTTCTTTACTTTCTGTCGAGCTACTGTAGGAAAAGTTAGAGAACTTGATTCCCTATACTAGCTGGTTTTACAGTCTGTTGCTTACAATGGAAACTTATAGAGAATCTGGTTCTCTATACAGTGGGAACTTATCTTGTGTATCATTTACATACTTGTTTAGTAGTTAGCACTGTACCAAACTAATATAGGACCAGATCGCTATACAGTTTGGTTCATCAGTATTTTTAGAGGAAACACATAGAGAACCCGATTCTCTATACAATCTGGTGGGCGCACAGTTTCTAACACACCTCAATAAACCATGTTTTCTTTAATGTATGAGAAAGGAGGATATTTGGGTGCCTTACTGTTTGATACTTCATTTGCTTTCTAATGGCACTATTCATTATTTTCGATTTATTTAACATATCATTAAGATCTTAACGGAAATAGCTAGAATATTAAGTATGTAGTATTTAAGGTGAGGTCGTCTTTCTTTCCGGCCGCCATACGATTCGCCTTAAAGTCTTAAGGAGAAGGGAGGAGCAGTTATCTATGTAATTACGTTATTGGCCGTTATTCCGGTCGAACACTCTCTTTTCTTTGTCCAATTTCGTCTTACCAAACAAGACTGACTTCTTACCAACTCGTGAAGGATTGTAAGGCTGGACCAGGTACGAAGAATGAATCTATATCTGTGCAGAAGTTGCTGGCCGGCGGCTACTCAACTGTTCGAGTGCAATGCAGTGGTGTTATTTTTTATATTATTATTTAAGATTGCTTGCAAAATAAATGGGAGTTAACTATGATTAAAGACCATAAGTTATAGTTAAATAAGGGGACAAGTGTCATTTATTTATTGGCTTGGTGTAAACACCAGGTGTATGTAAGTTGTTACCGTATTACTAATGCAACCATTAGGAGTGTCAATGGTTTGATTCGGGTGGTTATTTCATAAAAAATTTATCATATTAATTTCAGTTATTATATTTTTGTATAACCAAAATTAGATTTTTCGAAACCATCCCGCTCATGTTGGTTTCTTTTCGGTATCTGTATAGTTCGGTTAATTTTTGGTATTCTTTTAAATGTCATGTAAATTTCACTAATAAAAGTAGAACATAATAACATACTTACTTTTATATGACTTACCAAACACGAAAGATGGCCAGGTATATATCCATCATTTATTCTACACTAGTGTAAAAGAAACTAAGCAAATACGAAGAAAATATATATCACATGAGTAGAAAGATATTAACTAATTTGGGACTAAAGAATAAAGTTTATAGAAGATTAAATAATTAAAAGCATAAATCTAAATCATACGAAAGAAAATATATATAATATATTATAGTTTTCTACTCATAATCGTTAGAATTCGTTGTATTTTGCTAGTTAATATACTGGAAATAATTTAGTTTTAATAGGGTGTAGCATAATATGTTTGGGAATTAAGATTTTTAGTTTAATTTCTTGTTGGCTTATAACCGTTTTCATATTCCAAGTTTCAAGAAGAAAAAATTAATAAATATATTTTTTACATATAAATTTATTCAGTACAATTTAGTTTATTTTTATAAAATTAAAAACATACCCTAATTATTGGTACAATTAAAATTTTATTTAACAACACATGATTTTGCTTTAAAAACCTAAAAATTGATTTAGTACAGTGCGTTTTTTGAATATCCATTGACACCCATGGCAACTATTATATTTTTTCTTAATTATGACAAATTTATAAATAAAAAAGGCAAGTCGGCGCACAAGGCATACGGTGTTCACGCAGGATTCGGTGAAGGGTCGTACCCTAATGGATATGATGCAAACAACCTATCCTAATGCAACTACCATGTCATTTTCAAAGGATGCCGCAACCATTAATGTTGGTTTGAACTGTTCCGTACAGAATGTATAATATATTATCTTAGAATCGGATTCCATATATGCTAATGGTGAGACGGGAAGATCCTTTTGGAGTCTAATGCAAATTGTCAATGTAATTCTGGAATTGATTGGGGGGTATATATATATATATGTATGTATGGAGATTCTACAAATTTATATACGTAGAGGGAATTAAATCACCTGGCAATTTTTTATCCTTATCTAGCTCCGCCCCGCCCCTTAAAAAAGAAAAAAAAATATATGTAAGAATTCCAACAATCTTTATATTCACTTTAATTCTTTTAACAAATCAAGCTATAGAATTTTCTGCCTAACGATTAGAACAAGAAAGGAAAAACAACTTATATTAGTTTCACAACGGGATAGTGTATAGGGTAAAATATGTTCATATTAAATGCTTGCATGATAAAATAACACGTGGAGCCGATAACAGAAGACAATCAGGTCCGAAAGTAACGATCTCGTTTGTTACCGAAAAGAATGGTATTCATAAAGGCGAAGTAAATGCCTGCCACTCGATAGCATTTAATGGAGAATATTGTATAGCATTAAACACATGGTTTATTACAGAGAATATGACATTCATTGCCTACCATTACACATTCTTTAATGTCCTTCATAATTGTCATTAAAGATAGGCTTGATCCTAGGACCTTGTTCCCTATGTGCAACTATAAATAATGAGCTTTCAACTCTAGGTCATACATTCTTGTTTAATTTATTTACCATTTTAGGATCAAATCGATTCACTTGTCTATAAAATATATATAAATTCAACTGTACAGTTTTACAGATAAATATTTTGGCGTCCACGATGGATCATAAACAATTGTGTAATCGAGTTGGTTCGTGCATCTGTTACTAATCTGCTTGATTCTTTGTTCTAAGCAAAAATCATAGAATGTCAACATCACAACAACATTGAGGCCCAAAGAAATTAGCCTCAGCATGAAGAGTTTGTTAGTGATACTCGCAATGAGGGAGATGATGCCACGCCGGCCCATGACGGGCAGTATCCCTATCATGTTCGAGAGGCAGTCCCGATGATGCTAAATAAGAGCACGTCGTTAAAATAGTAAGGATCCTGAGAGGGAAACAAAAAGTCATTATGGGCCATCTCTCATGATAGGATCAGGTTATGATAGAATTGAGGCAGGCATTGTCGGGTGCTTCCAACAACGCAAATGAACGAGGTCCAGTTCCTCCCGATGCTCCCGCAAATCAAATACCATAGAGGATCGACAACAACAGTAACAACAATGAAAATTATCCCTTTGAAGCCAAACTCATGTGGTTTATGATGGGGAAAAAATGCCCGAATAGATCAGATTCCAAGCACACCACTAGTATTGAAAGGACCAGACTTAAAGAAATAAACCCAGCCAATTGCCGTGCAAACCAAGCGCGAGGCCAGAATTGTATTTGAAGCGATTCAAAATTCCAGACGTGCCGAAGTATGATGGGACTTCATATTCTCAAGAGCATATTACCATCTATACAACGATGGTGAAAGGAAATGATTTGGCTTCGCAAGAGATTGAATTAGTCTTATTGAACAAATTCCGGGAGACCCTCATGAAAGGGAACCCTGACATGGTATTTGCTTCTGCCCGAGCACTCAATAGATTTATTTGAGATGCTAGAAGATTTCTTTATCAACGCCCAAGCCGGGGCCAAGAAGGAGCAGTCCTGAGAAGCAAACATATTCAAGATCACGCAAGAAGAGTCTGAATTGCTACGTGAGTTCGTGACCAGATTTCAGAAGGAAAGAATGCTGCTCACGGTCGTACCAAATGAGTGCGCAGCTGCAGCATTTACTAAAGGGTTGAATCCAAGAAGTTTCGATGCTTCCAAGAAATTGAAAAAAAGTTTGCTTGAGTTCCAGGCAACAACATGGGAGGATGTCCACAACCGTTATGAGTCAAAGATAAAAATTAAAGATGATCAACTCGGTTTTCCAGCATCAACCAAGGGCCGAACGGGAAAAGAATAAGGAGAAAACAAAAGGATGACTTTGACTCAGATCAACAGTATTCAAGGGGTCAATTTTTGCCCTATGAAAGGGTTGAAGGATGCGGAAAAGGTTTTCGGCCGGTGGATAGACTCGCTAACAATAGGAGAGGTGATCACGGCCGAAGTAACAGATCATTACAGGACAAAAAGATATCAGGTTCTCGAGATTCCTCCTACCCCAGGCTTTCCGAATACAACTTCAACATTAGTGTGGTAGATCTGGTGTCGTATATGAGGAACATTAAAGAAGCATGGTTCCTGAAACCAATTACATCTGATCCCAGTTAAAAGGAGTCTAATTTTATGGTGAGAATACCACGGGACTAATGGTCACCGGACTGGGGATTGTCGGCATTTGCGCGAGAAGGAGGCAACATTGCTGAAAAACAGCCATCTTATAGAGTTTTTAAGTGATCGGTCTAAAAACAACTACAATCGCAATCGTGATAACATGGAAACTTTGAAAGCAGGAGAAGACCCTCCAAAATTGATGAATAACATAATTTTTTTTGGGGGGGGG
>MU750822.1:117459-139415 GCA_026770625.1 Nicotiana glauca | reverse complement strand
GGGGGGGGGGGGGGGGGGATGATACAAGAATATGGAAACATGAATTCCACATCGAACGGGAACATAAAACCCGAAAACAAAGTTGTATCATCGAGACCTGGGATTGCATGATCAACCGTGTAGAAATAAGCTGTACAAGTTAGCCACAAGTAATGACAATTTCTTTTTAGCACAACGAATTCTTATGTTCATTTGAAAATGGAAGGAATAAAGTAAAGTCCCTTTATTTTTATCTTTTTTCTTGTCATATGGATGAATTAATTTTATCAATTGAAAGTTAAACAAGTACTTCAATGCTAGTGCCGTAATGAACAGGAAACGTTATCTTCAAGAGCATAGTAAACATAAGAGGGCTTTCTCTTATGAAACCCTCACGTTAAAGGGTTGATTTTGGAAGAGTTTATGCCTGAAATCCAAATGCTCTCAGGAAAAAATACACCCGAAGCCTGCATAATTTGACGCAAAGAGAAAAACTTGCGCAAATACTTAAAAGAAAAAGGACGCAAAGAGAAAACTTGCGTAATACTTGAACAAAAAAGTATTTCTATTTATTGCAATAGTGCCAAGAAGAACGAGTACAAAAGTATAGAAAATAAAGCAAAAGGCTAAGCTATTTCACCCCAGAATCCGAAGGAAGAGAAGCATATGTGCTACCAAGATAAGTAGGCTCCGCCGGCTCAATATCTTGGCCTTCACCATCTTAGCCTATAGCATCATCACCTTCCCGTTCTTCTTCAGTTCTCAAGAACTCGGAATCGAAACTAGAAGAGTCGGTAGCATCAGGCTGGACCGGGACACCCTTTCAGGTAGTTTACTCCAGCTCGCGGGCCTTAGCGATTTCGGCATCAAAATCAATGATGCCCGCTTTGGCCTCTTCCAAGGGTTTCTCTAAGCTGAAGTTCTTCCTTAAGACGGTCAACCTCGGTCTAAAGGTGATCCCGCTCAGATCTAGCAGCCTAGAGGCTGACATCAAAGTTACAAACAATAGAGTTAAAAAATCTATTGTGCTCCATGACTCTCTTATGCCTCTCTTCCAACTGGGCATACTTCTCCTCAGTAGTAGCCACTTCTTCAGTTTCAGAGTTCAAGGCTGCCTCCAAGTTATTCAATCTTTCAGTAGAGGCAACTTCGTTATCGGATGCAACAAGAACGACATTGTGGACCTTAACCCACTTTTCCGTAGTTTCTTCAAATTGGATACTGAGTAAGGCAGCTTATTGGCCAAGGGTCACTACATCTTGATCATTTTGCTACAACCGAGCCTCCAACTCAATAGTCTCAGTAGCTCGTGCTTTTAATTCTGGGAGACGGGCACCAATTTGAATTTGCTCGACCAACAGTTGATCCCGCTCGGAGGTGAGTTCCTCATTATCAAGAATCAACCTTTGAAGGCCATAGAAAGCAAGGAAGTTAGCCTGTGAAAACACAAATACAAGCTAAAGACCCTGCCATAACAAAGATAGAAGAAATAACAGAGAAAACAAATCTAATACCTCTGCTATATTGTGCATGGAATTGCTCGACAAACACTCTTCTGAGAGAGTTTGTATCTTGTTCCTATCCTTTTCTGAAGCTAGGGGCTTCAGATAATTAACAAGTTCCAATGGACTGGACAGTGGATGGCATCCGGTAGAAACCGAGAGGGTGACATTCCTCCTTCTCTGTGGATCTTCGGAGGGGAAAGAATAACTATGCCCTAAATTCCCATGAACTGGACTGGGGAAGGGGGACATCCTTCTCTCGGACAATTGTAATTAGTGGAGATGATGTAGTACTGTTGCTGGTGGCGAAGAAAGGTCAGAAAAAAATGAGATGAAGTTGATGGCATTATAGGTTGAGAAGCAGCTGTGGCAAATGCAGTACTAGTTAATGGTTACTCATCAACCGAAGACGGAAGAGATCTGGTACCCCGCCTCACGGTACCGGGCGTGATGACTAGGACTCAGAAGCAAGATTTAGCATTTTCCATCATATCATATTCCCTCCAGAGCATCGTGTAGAGAAGTCCCATCATCACTAGCTTCTCCTTCATCATCGATCACCATAGTATCTATGGCTGACTCGGTTGAGGCATTCTTCGCCTTCTTATTTTTTCCCCGGCCGAAGAGGAGTGTCGCCTTTTGGTTGCTTATTATCCAGCCAAGGACTCCAAGAGGAAGCACTTGCATCGGAAACAGGTACGACGATAACCATTCGAGCAAAGGCCTCCTGCAACATTCTTATCACGTCTGAGGGATCGGCCAAAACGTCCCCCTCAAGGACGGAATAGAGCCCCTCGGTAGACCTAAATTCAGTAGAAAAAGAAGTTAGCCAAAAATCCTTTCATGAAAGAATAAAAAAATAAGGTTAGTTTGAAAATCAGCTTACCATAATTTTTGGCCTTCCACACGTATTTGAGGGCCACTTCTTTCCATCGTGGGTCTCGGGCGTGGTAATATCCAGTATCTTCTGGAATCACTAGTCTATGAACTCGACCCTTGGAGGTGTCCATCGAGTTGCTGAGATAACAAAAAAAGAATATTCAGAAACGGCGTGAACAATTCTTAATCATAGAAAAGGGTAGATTTCGAACTTAACGTGTACGGTTCCAAGATTTAGGAAAGGATGGAGTCGTGACTGGGAGGATGTCCCTGCTGAAAATTACAACGAACCTCTCCATCCACCCACAATCGTTGCCATCATCCATGCTAGTGAGCAAAGCGTGGTGAGCACGTTTGCTGAAGTTTATTATTTCCCTACGAAAATACTTAGGGGAATAAAGGTTCATCAATTGAGCCAGGGAAAGATCTTCCCCGGTCTACTAGCATAGACGCCAAAGACACACTTCTATCCACCACACAGAAGGGTTCACATGTGCCAGACATACTTGGTAGCATAAGAAAAAATCTAAGATAACAGAGTCAAGGCCCCCGTTTAATGAAAACGGGCCCAAAGTGAAGTGATGCGTATAAACGTACGTAAAACCCTTCTTGGAAATGGTTACCCACTTCGCTAGGTCAGGAACAATGATATTCAAATCCTGATACCCATAGTCTTTCTTCACAACGGGAATGCTAGAAGGATAAATGGAAGAAGAATATACGCTAACAGTCCAAGTGAGGGAGTTAGCAGATGGGAACTTCTCTTCGAAGTCCTTAGTTGTAATAAGCTTTCTGGGAATGATGGTGCTCACCATGGGAGGAACATAATCATCACCAGTTTCTTTATTTTTCAAAGCACTGGAATTTTTAGAAGAGGAGACTATTATTTTCAGAAAAGGGATAAGGGTTTTTTCTATGCAGAAGAAGATCAGAGGAAATGGAAACAAGTATAAGTTGAGTAAAGAGAGTTTGAAAAATTATGAAGTGTAATAGAAAAAGGTTGATGTGTATAAGTAAAGGAATATGCTGCTAAAATTGTGGACATAATTACCTCAATAACCGGCAAAAGTGTTACTGAATCGTCGGATGATGCGTGTTCGGGGCGTTAAATGCGGAGAGACATGTGTCTAATAAACCGTCAGAAACTTTTCAGAGGGGGTCAAAGAATTTTTCTCCGAGAAAGGGATCTTTAACAACTTCCCGGTGACACAAGGTTATGCCACCAGAACATAGGGGGACTATCTGTATAGGGTAAAATATGTTCATATTAAATGCTCGCATGATAAAGTAACTCGTGGAGCCGAAGACATAAGACAATCAGGTCTGAAGACAACAATCTCGTTTGTTACCGAAGAGAATGGTATTCATAAAGGCGAAGTAAATACCTTCCACCCGGTTGTATTTAATGGAGAATATTTTATAGCATTAAGTACATGGTCCGTTATAAAGAATATGACATTCACTGTCTACCGTTACACATATTCAATGTCCCTCATAATTATCATTAAAGATGGGTTTCATCCTAGGACCTTGTTTCCTAGGTACAACTATAAATAGTGAACTCTAGAACCATTGTAGGGGGAATCTTCGGACTAGCATATAATACTCTTTTTAAAGCTCAATACTATTTTATATTCTTGCTTATTAATGTTGTTACGATTGCCTTCGGAAGCTCTGCGCTTGGTACCAAGATTTCTGCTGTCCTATCTCGATTTGCTAAGTCTTATATTCTTATTTAATTTATTCATTATTTTAGGATCAAAATGATTCACTTGTTTATAAATTATTTATAAATTCATCTGTACTGTTTTACAGGTAAACATATAGGTAAATAACCATATGAGTATATTTTGATATAGGTTTCTTGTTAGTAACTTTTAATATGAGAGTTTGGAAACCATATGAGTATATACTCGTATATAAAACATATAAACTGCAGTGTACGAAAGTGTTATAGAGGGATTGCATATCAAGTTTTAAATTAATACGTATTTAACTCATCCATTTTTAATAGCGTTAGTGTGGCATGGCACCCATTTAAGGGTGTAGCTTTAGTGCATGATTCTTGTCCTTCTTACATATTCTATCTGATATATATCAAACATATCACAGCATATAACATGCTTTGGAAATTATTAAAATGGTGATTTGATATTGCGACTTGGTAAACTTCATTGATTAGCAACACGAAATATTCTTGATCTATTGAACATTTGAGATTTATATTTTAACATAATCCCAAAAAAGGTCAATTTAGTGTTCTTCTCTTTTTGTTTCTGAGGTTAGTCGTTTATCTAACAAAGTTATACTACCTCTCTTTCATATTTGTGGCAATGTAATCCAAAAAGTGCTGACCAACTTTATATTAAAAAATAATTTAATTTTATGAAATGCTTTTATTGCCACATAAATCTCATGCATGTTTAACACCACAATTTAACTTTTTATCCTTCTTAAATACGAACTAACTCAAATATTGCTACATAAAACGGAGGGATAGAAAGATAAATCTCTGGACTGGACTCTCTTCTTGGGCTAATAATCCAGCCCAACTCGACAGTTAGAAAACGACATCGTTTAATGACAACATCAGTTTATCGCCAACGATCCGTTATGGCACGTGGCATCTGCAAAATCTCAAAGCCTAATCAGTTGTTCTAGTCCAAAAATTTCAACTGAACTAGTGTGTTTGCAGATTGAGTTTACAACTGCTTTTGTGAAGTCCAGAAGAATCTCAAATTAGAGAAGAAAAACCAATCATTGGTTTAGCCTCTATATAGATGACTTCATAATTCTTTTTTAGTAGAATTAGAAAGGAAAAAAAAATAAAAATGCAGGGCTTGGCTCTTCAGACATCTAATTCTGTAGCATCAAGTTATGGGAAGAGAAAGCTTTCATTTTTGAATGTTGTGGATTCTTTGCCTAGTAGACCATTCATACCCAAAAGGAATATTTTGCCGTCTTTATGTAAGTTTCTGAATACCCCTTTTCAATTTTGTGTCCAATAATTTAATTGAATTGTGTGTATACTAGTACAGTGAATTGAGTGATTCCCCATTTATGTTTTAATTGAAAAAGTATTAATGATTGAGGAGTTAGATGGTATGTGCATATTGGTCCAGTTGGATGTTGCTATTTTGGATTTTTATTGAGAGGCGGCTTATTTGAGCTAATCATAGTGGTGTAGCTTCAGTTGGAGTGGCACAAAGGTGAGCTCAATAATAGGCATTCATGAAAAAGAAAAAGAAAAGAAAAACATTCAATAGCGCCCACGGTTGAGGCTAGCGGTTAATGAAGTAAGTGAAAACCATGGGAGACTTAAGTTCACATCCCAACAGAGACAATAAAATGCTAGGTGATTTCTTTCCATCCGCCTAAGTCTTGGTGGCTGAGTTACTTTGGCAGCTGTTCCAATGGGTGGTAGTAGGTACTCGATAGAATATTTCAAGGTGTGCGCAAAGCGGCCCGGACACCACCGTTGTAAAAAAGAAAAAAGAAAAAAAAGAATTCTTAGTGAATTTGTTTAAAGTGGCCTTCTCTGGTGTTCCTCTTTTGGTTTCGGAAGAGTGGCTGATTTTGAATTTATCCAATTTTGTGCTTGTAGGTTAAAGATAATTTAGTTTGACTACTATTCAGTTGGATTTGTTGCTTTGTCATTTATTCAGTTAGAAATACGTTCGAAAAAATCATGGTGAAAGACAATGTAGCTTGACTAATGCCACTTAGATGAGTGCTTTTGAACTCTATATTACTTCAAGCCTTTGAGTGACTTAGATTATCAGAATGAAAGATGCTATAAGATAGTAAACAGATACTTAATATTAGATGTAAGATTCCACTTTGCTATTAGATAAACTTTCTTAATCCCCACCAAGATAATTTCTGATTTGATCCGTCACTTTTTAATATTCCTCACAGAATTAGATTCGGTCCTTTTTTTCTTTCTGATTGCTACATCTTGTTGCTCTATTTTGTTACTGACTCATGCTTTGTTTCTTGTAGTAAGATGTACAGGGCTGCCTAAGTTGCACCAAAGGCATAGCAGAATTATACCATATGCATCTAATGTTGGTGTCGGATCTGGAAATTTCAAAGAAAGTCAAGGAAATGAAAGCGAAAAAATTTCGATTGATCAGCCATCTGCAGATGGTTCATCAAAAATGTAAGTTGTATAAGTTAGCAATCAAATAAATAAGAATTTCCATCCACAAATAAATGACTCAATGTATAGTGGATGCTTTAAATATCTTTTCTGCATAAAGAGCATGTTATTAGATAACAAGTATATGGGGAGAGGGATAGATCGGTAAATCTTTGATGTATTTGCTTTGTGGAGGCACATATTATCCTTCCAATGGCTGGATTTACCAAGGTTGCCATGTTTAACTATTTGATCCCGTTAAACCACACATTTCAAAGATGATTGGATGATAAGTTTAATGGCTTGTGAAAGTTTGTAGGGAATGGTCTAATATGATGTGAACAAACTTGTCTTAGCATGCTAGGCTATCAACAGAATGCATTTACAGATCTAGTAGTAAGACTACTTAAACAATACCAATATACTTATCCAATGTCTTGCAATGCTAGCAATTTGTGCCAAGGTAAAACACACAGTACCAGTGTTCTCTGATTAGTCAATCAACATAAAATTGCACATTTAAATTGCTCGATATAACAAGTATAACACCTTAAGGCAGCTTGAGAAAGCATACATCAGTGTCCAACAAATGCCTCTACTTTCCGGCAAGTGACCTATGTTTAGGGAGTTCTTTTGGTTACACAATAAATCTTTAAGGAAAAAATAAAATAAAAAAGGAGCATCTGCAATGACTACAACCTCAGTGTTGTAACAATTACAGTTTGCAATTTGATTACGTTTCTTTCATTTCAAGAATGTAAGGAAGAGATCCACACTGCAGTCATATTTATCCTTCCAAGAAGCACCAGGGGTTGGGGGTTCATTGGAGGTTTTCTGCACCAAAAGATTGAGGGACGGGGAGCTGATCCCACCGAGAGATGGAATTCAATGAGAATTTTTAAATCGGGGGCCAGCTAAGAACTGAAATGAGTCTGTCCTAGCTTTAGCGATGCTTATAGGATGTTACATCATGTATTAAGTTATAGAATCCTAGTCTTTGATTTGATGAACATAATCTCTTTTGACTTCATGCTATTTTGATGCATTTATTAATATGTGGAAATATGTTTTGACTTCATGCTATTTTGATGCATTTATTAATATGTGGAAATATGTTTTATTTTGATAGCAATTAAGTCTATGGGAACTTTCGCAATATCTGAAACTTATGTATGTTGAACTTTCATTATTGGCAGTGAGGCACTTCCTACTCAACTTCCTTATCCTCTCTCTATAGCTCTTGTGCTATGTGGATGTTCTTTAGTATTTTCGCTGATTGCCTTCACGAAAGGAGGACCCTCATCACTCATTGCAGCATTCGCCAAGTCAGGGTTCACTGCTGCATTCTCGTTGATATTTGTTTCTGAGATTGGAGACAAGGTAAATGAAGAGATAGGCATAATATGCTATATTTATTACCTTTCCTGAACTCGTGATTTTTTCCCCTTTCATTTTCTTTGTTTTGTTTTCCTTTCCATCTTTTTCTTTTTCTTACTTTTTGATAAAGATAGTGCGAGTGGTCTTAGATCTGGCTGTGACATTGATACCTTTAGGTGTAAAAAGTGGTTTATCACATATTAACCAAAAGAAATTGTGTAACACATAATCATGGCTAAAGATTTATGCATTAATCAAGAAAAGCTTTTTGTTTCACTGGACGTTTGATCTTTGGTGTCTTTTATTAAAAAAAGTTGATACTTTCAGAATGAGCCTTGTGACCCTATGCATGATTCTACTGACTTGAAAATATTCCCTGCTAAGTGATTGAGTTATTTAATCTAAAAGCTCTGATAGTTGTCCTGTGCTAGTTTTGAGATAACTTGTCTTATTCATTAAATCTAACTAATCGTTTCTTTAATATGCAATGCAACAGACATTTTTCATTGCTGCCCTCTTGGCCATGCAATATAAGAGAATACTGGTATGTCTGCCTTCCATGTCTCTCACTTCCCTTTTTATCTGTTTTTCATTTATGGAATTGCAACTTTCTTGCTTTGGGACTGCCTCACTTGATAGGGTTTTGGCACGTCCAAATTGGATGCGCTAATATTTTCTTCTTTCTACAATGCTGACTCCACAATTGTATCCATGCCGCTTTGCGCTTGTGTCACTTACTGTCCCCAACTTTACCAAGGAATGAAGTAGGAGAAAACAATAGTACTGGAGAAGCTATAAGATATTTTTGTCATTTCGAATTCCATTTTCATATTCTTTTGCTGGAATCTTTAGACTAATAATATGAGGGATACGTTCAAGGAATAGTAGAGGCCGAACGAATTTCTAACGGGCATCTTCTTCCATCATGTTGGAACATGCTCAGGGAAAACAGAATCATCTGAATAAATGATTTTGAAATGCTTTAAAGTACAGCAAAGCCAACTGGAATTTTGGCAGCTGCGGTACATAAAACCAAGAAAGTTACTTAATAAGATCCTTAAGTATGACACATTCATGTAGGTTTGCAATTAAATAATAGCATGACTCTTTCCTATCTTAGATTCAAGTAGATACCCTATTCGCAGTATACATCCAGTAAACTGTGACTGAACTTAGTTATATCTTGGACGCAACCCACTTGAAACTTGTTTTCTATCTTCTTTCCTTGTAGTCATAGGTTATTACTACTGTCAAAATTTTCAGGATGAGATCCTAGATAGGATCATTTGGTGGAAGCAAGATCTGATTTTTCAAAATTATTTGATCCTGCTGAAAAGAATGCGATCTATTTTCCCTCAACTAATTAGTATTTAGGAGTTATAATCTACCCTAATTATGTGAAAATAAATTTGAAATATAAGAACTTAAAAAAACTTGTTGAAATATTAAAAATCTAATATAATCAACGCACACACAAGTTCGTGTGTTGAAATTGAATGTAGTTTAAACACTGTTTAGTGTTAGTATTTCTTGCATACTGCATTATGTAAAAGTAGTAATCACATCTGTTATTTTCTGTGCTTGCTCTTACTTTGAATTGCGTCAATGATCAGGTTCTTTTGGGATCAATGGGTGCTCTTTCTCTTATGACGGTTCTCTCTGTCATAATAGGACGAATCTTTCATTCAGTACCTGCTCAGTTTCAAACAAGTAAGTTAGACGTTAGGACTGTTATATCTTTTTGTTTTTAGTTTCCTGATTGGCTCCTTGGGATCTTTACTTATTGGCAAATCTTGCTAGCGTGTTGCACTGAAGCAAACTTATCCTAAACTGGAATCATGTTTTTAGAAAGTAAATACAAAATAAGCTCGGTAGTTTAGTGTAAAGCATACCGATAAGTTGTAAGCCTTGTCTGGTACATTACAACTGGCTGATCGGGTATGTTGATCCACTGGATATTATAACCCAACATTCGCCGTATATTCTTCATAGAAATTTTCTAACGTACAGATAAGCTACGGATGGAAACCTAACTCCTCATAGGTTAGGGATCAGAAGTCCGAACTTCTATCAAAGCCTCGGTTGTCCAGGTCGAAACATGAAAGTTCTTAACTTACTTGGAGTTCTGAGTAAAAAGAAAGTCTATTCACTAGTTTTGAAGAGGTAGGTGTTGTATTCTAATGGACTAACTAAATAGACTCTTAAAAAATGATTAGTGAATGTTGAAATCTTTGGAAGGGATTGGAATGTAATGTTATAACACACTTCTAGTGCTTTATTGTACTTTCAAAAGAATAAATAGGATTGTAAACTTCTCATACTATATCTTAAATAAAATAGTGAAAAACAACATGTAGTACTTTGTAATCCAAGAAATAGTCATTGTTGTGAGAAAGCACGGGAGAAAATATATTATTGATGTAATTCATATGTTACAATAAGCCCTATATATATATACACACACAACATGTCCTACTCCTAATATATATTGGATTAGGGTTATTTATTTACTCCTATTTACATTAGTATTCTAACACTCCCCCTCAAGCTGGTGCATATAAATCATATGTACCGAGCTTGTTACATATGTAGTTAATACGAGTACCAGTGAGGGACTTGGTGAAAATATCTGCAAGTTGATCATTCGACTTCACAAACTTTGTAGCAATATCTCCCGAGAGTATCTTTTCTCTAACAAAGTGACAGTCAATCTCAATGTGTTTAGTTCTCTCATGGAACACTGGATTTGACGCAATATGAAGAGCAGCTTGATTATCACAAACAAGTCCCATCTGACTAATCTCACCAAATTTCAACTCCTTGAGCAACTGTTTGATCCAAATTAGCTCACATGTCGCCATAGCCATCGCTCGATATTCTGCTTCTGCACTAGACCGAGCAACCACATTCTGTTTCTTGCTCTTCCAGGACACCAAATTTCCTCCTACCAAGACACAATACCCAGACGTAGAACGTCTATCAGAAGGTGATCCTGCCCAATCAGCATCTGAGTATCCAACGATCTGCTCATGGCCTCTATCCTCAAACAATAAACCTTTGCCTGGAGCTGATTTTATATACCGAAGAATGCGAACAACTGCATCCCAATGACTATCACACGGAGAATCCATAAACTGACTCACAACACTCACAGAAAAGGAAATGTCAGGTCTTGTCACTGTAAGGTAATTTAATTTACCAACCAACCGTCTATATCTTGCAGGATCGCTAAGAGGCTCCCCCTGTCCTGGCATAAGTTTAGAATTCGGATCCATCTGGGTGTCAACCGGTCTACAACCTGTCATTCCTGTCTCTTCAAGAATATCTAAGGCATACTTTCGTTGTGAGATCACAACACCTGAACTAGACTGAGCAACCTCAATACCCAGAAAATACTTTAGTTTGCCCAGATCCTTAGTCTGAAAGTGTTGCAAGAGATATTGCTTCAATTTAGTAATACCATCCTGGTCATTGCCGGTAATAACAATATCGTCAACATAGACCACCAGATAAATACAGAGACTCGAGGCAGAATGCCGATAGAATACAGAGTGATCAGCTTCACTCTGAATCATGCCAAATTCCCGGATAACTGTGCTGAATTTACCAAACCAGGCTCGAGGAGACTGCTTTAGACCATAAAGTGACCGACGCAAACGACATACAAGGCCACGAGACTCCCCCTGAGCAACAAACCCAGGTGGTTGCTCCATATAAACTTCATCCTCAAGGTCACCGTGTAAAAAAGCATTCTTAATGTCCAGCTGATAGAGAGGCCAATGGCGAACAGCAGCCATGGATAGAAAAAGGCGGACTGATGCTATCTTAGCCACAGGAGAGAAGGTATCACTGTAATCGAGCCCAAATATCTGAGTATATCCTTTGGCAACAAGACGAGCCTTTAGACGATCAATCTTACCATCCGGACCAACTTTGACTGCATACACCCAACGACAACCGACAGTAGATTTACCTGAAGGAAGAGGGACGAGCTCCCAAGTACCACTCGTATGTAAAGCAGACATCTCGTCAATCATAGCCTGTCGCCATCCTGGATGAGACAATGCTTCACCTGTTGACTTAGGGATGGAAACATAGGACAAAGAAGATAGAAAAGCATAATAGGGTGATGACAAACGATGATAACTCAAACCGACATAATGGGGATTAGGATTAAGGGTGGTTCGTATACCTTTCCGAAGTGCAATTGGTTGATTAAGAGGAGACAAGTCCGCAGTATTAGCAGGGTCAGGTGCAGGACGTGAATCAGTTGGGCCTAATGCTGGGCGCGGACGACGATGATATGTCAAAAGTGGTGTTCCTGTGGCAGGGAGTCTAGGAGGAGCCACACAAGACTCCTCAACGGTTGGAATGGATAAGATTTCTATAGCGGAAGATGAAGGAGGAGCTATAGGAGACTCAAGTAAGACTTCTGTGGCGGAAGAAGAAGGAGGAGCTATAGTAGACTCCTTAAAGGTCGGAATAGGTAAGACCGCAGATATATCAAGGGGGTCAGAATGGTCAGAAGAGGTAAAGAAAGGTTTAGACTCAAAAAATGTGACGTCAGAGGACATAAAGTACCTATGAAGATCAAGTGAGTAACAACGATATCCCTTTTGAACACGAGAATAACCAAGGAAGACACACTTGAGAGCACGAGGAGCTAACTTATCTTTTCCAGGGGCTAAGTTATGAACGAAACAAGTGCTCCCAAAAACACGAGGGGGAACAGAGTATACGGGTGATTGGGGAAACAATACTGCATACGGTATCTGATTCTGGATGGGAGAGGAAGGCATCCGATTAACTAAATAACAAGCGGTGAGAACTGCATCGCCCCAAAAACACAGCGGAACATGAGATTCAATGAGAAGTGTGCGAGCAGTCTCAATGATGTGCCTATTCTTTCTCTCTGCAACCCCATTTTGCTGAGGGGTATAAGGACAAGAGGTCTGATGAATAATTCCTTGAGAAGTCATAAACTGCTGAAATTGAGTGGATAAATATTCTAAGGCATTATCACTGCGAAAAGTGCGAATAGAGACACCAAATTGATTTTTAATTTCAGCACAAAAATTCTGGAATATAGAAAACAACTCAGAACGATCTTTCATTAAGAAAATCCAAGTACATCTTGAATGATCATCAATGAAACTAACAAAATAACGAAATCCCAAGGTTGAACTGACTCTACTAGGACCCCATATATCAGAATGAACTAAAGAAAAAATAGACTCTGCGTGACTCTCAATACTACGAGGATAGGGGGCTCGGGTATGTTTCCCGAGCTGACATGACTCACACTCTAATATGGATAAACTAGACAAACTAGGCACCATCTTCTGAAGCTTGGATAAGCTTGGATGTCCTAAACGTCTGTGAATTAGGTCCGGAGGATCTGTAACTAGACATGCCTTGGAGGTTTTTAGGGAGTTAAGGTAGTAAAGCCCTTCTGATTCAAGTCCTGTTCCAATCGTCTGCCCTGTACTGCGGTCCTGCATAATAAAAGAATCATCAATAAAATATATACCACAATGGAGGGCACGAGTCAAACGACTAACAGATGCAAGATTAAAAGGACAACCAGGGACATAGAGAACGGAATCTAGAGTGACGGAAGGTAGGGGATTTGCTTGTCCAACTCCTTTTGCTTTAGTTTGAGACCCATTGGCTAAAGTAACAGAGGGAAGAGACTGTGAATACGCAATATTTGACAAAAGTGATTTATTACCAGAGATATGATCAGAAGCGGCTGAGTCCACAACCCATTGTTCAGGAGGACTAGACTGGGAAACACAAGCAAAAGAATTACCAGCAACAGAAGTATTAGTCTGAGCGATAGAAGCTACTTGTGGAGATGTCTGCTTACTTGCTTGATACCGAAGGAACTCATTATACTCCCCTTCAGATAAAGAAAATCCCTGGTTACCTGTGGTCTCAGTCTGAGCAACATAAGCATTTTTGGGTGGGCGGCCATGTAGAGAATAGCATACATCACGAGTGTGTCCAAGTTTATGACAATAAGAGCACTTGGGTCTAGATCTTCCAAAACGACCTCCTCCTCGTCTATTCTCCATAGTATGAGATGCCCGATTGTCCACTGATTGAGATACGAGGACAGATGAGTCAAGTGCCTGTGATGAGCTCGCTGGGTGACTAGGTGCTGCAGCAAGGCGAAGTAATCGAGAGAATAATTCATCAACTGTGGGGACGGTCGGACTAGCCAAAATCTGGTCACGTACTGAATCAAGGTCATTAGGGAGTCCAGCGAGTGTAAGAACTAGAAACATCTTCTGTCGTTGCTCTTGTTGCTTTTCAATACTAGCAGAAACTGGCATCAATGTCTCAAATTCTTCCATGACTGCCTGAACTTGTCCCAAGTAAGTAGACATATCCAATTCCTGTTTCTTCAAGCTTGTCATTCGCGATATTACATCATAGAAACGAGATATGTCATTAGTGTATAGATTACGAGCCTTTTCCCAAACTAAATAACATGTCTGGAATGGACGGAACAAGGGCATCAATTTGAAATCAATAGATCGCCACAGGATACTACATAACTGAGCATCGACCTTCTCCCACTGCATTTTGGTCTTTTCATCACCTTCGCTAGCCTTTTTTGTTAAATGATCTTGAACTCCTTGACCTTTATACCACAACTCGACCGATGAAGCCCAAGCTAAGTAGTTTGAACCTCCGATTAAAGGTTCTGAGGTAATCATAACACCGGAACTGCCAGAACCCGGGTTTCTAGACCCGAAAGCATCGACTCCCAAAGACATGGTTGGATTATCACCAAATAACAACAAGAATCAACTGAAAATTCTCTGAAACAGATGAAGAAAACACTGTGTTTGCCGGAAAAGTACTGTAGCTGCCGGAAAAAACTCAAAGTGGTCGGAATTAAAAAATAAAAATATGGACAGGCTCGGAATTACTGGGCGATCCAACTGTCCTGAAGGAGCGAAGCCAAAAACTGACCGGAAGTGGTCTCACGCGCCGGCGCGTGGGTTCACGCGCGTGAACTCTGGTGGCGCGTGGGGGCGCGTGTGCAACTGTTTGCCGGAGATTTTTCTGGGGTTTGGTCGCCGGACAGTGGCGACTCTTGTGGTAGTGTTGGATTTTGCACAACACTTACAAAAACAAAGCAGACGCAAACAGGCTTGAAAAAGTCGCCGGAAAAAGGGTTCCGGTGACTGATTTCTCTTCCCGGAATTGCTGGAATTTATGCACAGCAATAGATCTCTCACAATTGCTCTGATACCATGTGAGAAAGCACGGGAGAAAATATATTATTGATGTAATTCATATGTTACAATAAGCCCTATATATATATACACACACAACATGTCCTACTCCTAATATATATTGGATTAGGGTTATTTATTTACTCCTATTTACATTAGTATTCTAACAGTTTTTATTTCAGTTGTTACCTCTTTAGCATCAGATCAATAGACATCAGGCTAAATATTTAAGTTGTCATGTATCATCATCATGATCCCTTTTTTATGTTGCATAAATAAGGTAATTTCATTAATCTGCACCATGGGTAACAATATATATAGAGCAAAAGGGATCTTAAATTCCAAGGAGTTGAAAAGCTAACAAAAGTATCTATGTCCTTTACATATCTCAAGTTACACAAAAAATCCAGAGTTCGCAATGTCCTATGTGTCATACACAAAGTGTGCCATTGATTTCCTTCTCCTTCTTTTGCTTTCCTTCCCCACTACAAACAGCATCCTACTATTTGGGCATAACCCATTGCAGACCAACTAAATTGTCATGTACCATCTTTTGTTTGTTTGTATTTCTTCTATTCTGATATTTGCAAGATATTCAAGTAATTTTCCTGATTGTTTTTCATAACAGCCTTGCCTATTGGAGAATATGCGGCTGTTGCGCTCTTGTTCTTTTTTGGTCTCAAATCAATTAAAGATGCATGGGAACTTCCAAGTAAAGAGGTAGAGACTGGTGAAAAGAGTAGTCAGGAACTTGATGAATTTGCTGAGGCTGAGGAGCTTGTGAAGGAAAAGGTGAACAAGCTGCTGAATGCCACTCTAAAATGCTGTTTAATTCTCTGATAATTCTGCACTTCCAAAAGTTTTCAATTGCACAACATGTATTTGTGGGAATGACTTCTTTCTCTCTCCTGTCTCCATATTTGCACCGCTTGTATTTTTGGAAACCTGGTTCTAACCATTTTATAGATTGCTATTTCAGGCGTCGAAAAAGCTCACAAATCCACTTGAAATTTTGTGGAAGTCCTTTAGCCTTGTATTTTTTGCTGTAAGTATCTTCTTCTTGTTGCAACATTGTTTCTTTTCTGCTCTATTTTTCAAATCCAAATCCAATGCAGAAGATATTCTAGATACCAAGATACTGATCTTTTTTTTATCAAGTAAGGAATATATTCATTAAAAATGGGAAAAACTCCCGTATACAAGAGGTATACCAAAAAAAAAGAACCTACAAAATTAAATGGTTCAAGCTTGGGTGACTGCCAACATTTGTTAATTCAAAATCAAGTTATCTGAATAATTATTTATCTGCTGGATATCTTAATAATCTTCATGTAAGAATTTCTTTGAACGTGACATGGAACACAAGAACTAGTTGTTTCCTTGGTTCGCTTTTTTAACATTGAAAGCATCGAAAATTTTATGTAACTATGTCCAGCTGTTAAAGAACAGTAAGGCCTGTTATAATATTCAAGTTAGGAATCTTAATGCATCCTATGCTTCTCAGGAATGGGGAGATCGATCGATGCTTGCTACAATAGCGCTTGGTGCAGCTCAGGTACAGTTGTTAGGACATTTCAACACTAACAATATGCTTTCTAGCTTTCGATAAAATTCAGTTTTGAAACATCTCCAACTTCCACTTCCTCACTGCAATACTGACTCTCTTTTGCAGTCTCCGTGGGGCGTGGCAAGTGGTGCCATTGCCGGACACCTGGTTGCGACATCTATTGCAATACTAGGAGGCGGGTTTCTTGCGAATTACATTTCTGAGAAACTGGTAAGACAGTTCTAGAGGTTCCTTTTTCCCGCTCAAAACAAGTGTATTTTGTATTCTAAGCATCTTCATCTTGGTTCGATACAGGTTGGCTACTTGGGCGGAGTCCTATTTTTAATATTTGCTGTTGCTACTTTGTTTGGAGTGTTTTAACCAAGTGTTGCATATGAGAAGACGAAAAGACCAGATAGATAGTCGAGAATATTGGTAGTGGTAGAGGGCAGGAAACTACTATCAGATCAGTAATATGTTCATGGCGTAAAGCAATACATTCTTGTACTGTAGGATAAGTAGAGCCAACTGTTTTAGTGGTCTTTAGGCAACACATGAGAGTTGCATTTACAATGCTGACAGGACCCTTGAGAAGATGCTTTTCCCTAATTGCTGTACAAGTTTATTTGAAAGTATCAAGATTTGTGTTTCTTTCTATTGTCATAAGTTCCTACTATTATTTATGATTTAAAAAATTGTTTCATGCTTTTGAACATTCAATCTGCTTTTTGTCATTTAATTTGCCATCCAGATTAAACAGATGCTACTTATGTACTAATTTTCAATGGTTGAAAGGTGTGGTGAGAGGGGAAGTTGTAAGCCACAAATCTCAGAGTTTGGAACAGTTATGGTAGTTCAAAAATTATGCAAGAACAGACGTACTTGTTATATATCAAGAAAAGATGCAACACTTGTGAAATCTGTTAAGGGTGTTCCATGTTGATTGGAGGAATGGTTGTTGTCTTATATGACATTGAACAATTCTTACTTTATAAGCTCGCTTTTGAGGTTGAATTAGATTCAATGTTCATTTCCTTAACATAGTTTGCACAATCATGATAGAACAAAGAAGCAGCCCCATGTATTGCAACATAATTGAAAATTTTGAATTGACTCCTAGCATGTCCATAGTGATCTTTTGGCCATAGAAAGGGCACCCGAAAAATCATGATTATACTAACATCAGGGAATATATTGAACACCAAATGTATCCCAACATGCAGCAAAAAATATTGTTAACCTGGTACCAGAGTCAGGTCAATCTGTCTTGGTTTACCCAATGTTGATCCCTCCGATTATGTTGTCCACTTTCCAGATGTTCAACCCTGCTCGTGCAAGCTGTTAGAGTGTTATCCATTGGTTAAGGGGATGACTATTGCCTCCTCATATGGTATTGGACAATACTCACTTCATAGCTAATTTTGAAGTCTGAGTTATGCCCCCATTTTCTTAATAAATCATGACTCTGGTGGTTGAATAACAACAACAACAACAAACGCAGTGTATTCTCATAAATGAGGTTTTGGTAGGGTAATGCGTATGCATACCTCACCCCTACCTTATAGAGATAGAGCGCCTGTTTCCGATAGACCCTCGGCTCAAGGAATAGTGGAGATAAAGCAACAAGTAGCAAAGAATAGTTGTGCTTGAATGAAACTGATAATAAAAATCCGAGGTCCAAGCTAACAGGCCGAGAATGCATTCTAAAGTATGGTCATGAAATAAAACTATAAATTACCATCTTAAAAGAGAGGATAATAGATAACATAGATGCTCTATCACAATGTAAAAAAAAAAATCATTCTCAGACATGAAGAAATTTGTGGGAATTGATTTCTATTGCCTCAACAGTACTAGCCAATCCAATATACAACCTCACTTTTAAAAAAAACTGAATATACAACAATCAGCTTTCTGTCAAAATTGCTGACATAAAACTACATGATGCACTTGGTGGCTCGTGTGAATCTTTTCGGGTCTCGGGCAAAAAGAAAGTATCATTGAATCTTTGTCTTCTGCGTGTGTTGCTCATCTTGAGGAGCTCTATTCGTAGACACATCGACTAGACCGAAATGTACCATTAGTGAAGAGCTCAACAAAATGTTTTTCCAGCCTCTTTGCTCCTGGACCTGGTCTTAGAACTTCAGCATCTCCCCAAAGAGTACATTTATCAGTTTCATTGTCACCTAAACACCATCCGCCAGGCACTGGTTCATTGTACTTGTGGTGGAGAAGTTCACGGTCGATCTGGTCAAGCATCGGATCGTTTACCTCAAACGGTGTGGCAAATGCTGCTCCACTACTCACCAGGTCATTGAAGTCACTAGAGTTGAGCTTGCGAGTCTCTTGTCTTGAGTTAAATGAAGCATACTGCATGTTGTGGTTGATTGTTGTTTTATTGAACTTTCGTGAATTGCACAAAATAGTAGGGAAGTAAACAGATGCCGAGGATGGTGTATTTGACAAGTACATTAGCAGAGTTCTTGGTAGGTTATCTGTGCCTAAGATGCAAAACTCGATAAACTTCCGACTCAAAATAGCAGATGAAGACCCTGGAGCCACGAGGACAAGTTTGTTAGTACTAGAATTAAATAATTTATACCCATATTTAAACCAGTAACACACAATAGGATTTTACATGGCATGACTTTACAAAGTTTCTAAAAATCAATAAGATTCAAAATAATCCATATAACGAGGAAAGAGTACTAGCTAGCCTTTGATGTTTGCAAAATAGGCTCAAATATTGTTAGAACAATACAAGTGGAGCTAATGCTACTCTTATGCTGCTAGGTGGTTTCTATGAAAACTGAACAAGATATTTTCATAAAAAGTAAGCCTGTCCTCGCCCACCTCCAACCTTTTGAATGATGAAAAGCTCACTCAAATCTGGAAGAGACCCGTAACAATATAAAAGAGAATACTGCCACTAAAAAACTAAGGAAGTCCTAACACCTTCCTTACACCTCTTCTAAAACAGGTGAAACTCCACCATCAAAGACTTTGAGTACCTTTACCAATGATATCACAGCAAGCTGAGGAGACGAGTTATGTATCAGCCACATCTAAGAAAATCCATTAGCTCTACAGAAGAGAAAAGGAAAATCTCGTCTCACCCCTCTCATGGAGGAAATATCAGCAACCAAAGGTAAATTTTGATGGAAGAAGAAGTTGAGGTTGAGGAATCAAGTTTTTTCGTTGCTGAAGTAAGAGTAAACTCAAGCTGACTTTCCAGTAATAACAAAGGATAATGTTAGCCTAGAAGAAGTTATCAGTAAGATGGTTGCAGTTGTGTCAGTAACCTTCGCCATTGAGTAACAATGAAGGGCGAAATGGACTTCGCAGAGGAGGATGAAGGGTCGGTATCGGATGAGAAGTGATGGAGGAAAGTATAACAGAGAAATTACCTCGAGAACTGTTTCCAAGAAAGAATGGGTAAGAAAAGTGAAGAGAAGGGGTATCTCTCGGGATTAGTCTCTCTGTGCATCCTTTTGTTCTTCAACTTCCGAACTAATAAATGCAGTCATAATTTGATAAAGTCAAGCTATTTTTCCGTTTAAATGCGAAGCTTTGATAGACCTTTGATATTTTGAAGACTGAATTGTGTAAACACATTGCGTGCATGTGTATCTTATGAAATATCTTTTCACAGTTTCATCAAGCTGTATATCAACCATTCAAGCAAGTTTCTATTAATTCCTTACTTCAGCAATCATTTCATTTTCACACCTCCATGCCTATTTCCTTATTTAAAATCTGTTTATTTCTTAAAGTATCCAAAAACACTCCAACATTTTCGTACCTCCTTGCCCTTATTGTTACTTAACCAAAAAGGTTAGTTTCCAAAAAGAAAATAGGGAACTTTTCAAGGTCAAGGCTAACATAATACTCTTGGAACATCGGAGGTATGTTGTAGATTCAGAGACGGAAAGATTTTGATTCCAAACTAAAGTCATTTTTCTATGTGTAGAGTGTAACCAAAATGGCAAGAGTCATGGCCACCTAATTTAGCAAATTCTACATAAAGGCTTGGAGAAGGATGGACACTTAGGGACACTCAGATGCTTATGCTTTCTAACCAAACACTTGAAACAAAGTTATGCCCTCTTAAGTACGTTAAACTTTTCAGTCATCTGCTTCAGTGGATACCTTTTGGTGATATTTCCTAGAGAGAAATGCAAAAGTGCGCAGTAACTGATACATTATAGAAGACCTTGTTGAAACAAGTGGTTTTGCTTGCTGTTGCTAACTACTAAGGGGTCGTTTGGTTGGAAAACAAGTTATCCCGGGATTGTTATCCCACCCTCCCATAGAGATAAAAATAACACCACAATCCCGGGATAACTAATACCCTGATTAGTTATACAATGATTTTATAACGTGGGATAAACTCATCTCAAATTTAATCCCAGGATTATCCATCCCTTATCCCTCGTACCAAACAAGCCCCAAGAGACTAATGGACCTAAAAACATTACTGCTACCAAAATTCTCTAGTTGCATCTCAAAGTCACTTTTATAATCTTTATTTTCTACTTCATTTATTACTCTTTTCTTTTTAGCAGGAGTAAAGATTGTGACTTAGTATTATAGTTGTCTATTTCATAGCAAGACTGCTTTCTTCAATCAATCATTCAAGGGGATTAAATAACACAAGCATATTCATTCTTCATCAGTCACAATCTGACCTGAGAATAATTGATAAGCATCGGGCAGTTCCCTTCTCTGAGTTGCAAAAAATACTTCATCTTCCTCTTCAAGGTAGAGCCCAGGATCAACAACTATTGGTTTCAAATTCCTTGACCTGGAACATCCAACATAGTCATATATTAAGATCTAAAGCAATACATTACTTGCTTCTATCTATATTCATATATGCTTAAACAGAAGAGATAGAAACTTATAATACGAAAAGGAAATGGCCATACTCTCTCCACCCTATGTAGCTTGTGTGGTTGACAAAATTAAGATCCCTGGGAAGATATGACAGAATGTGTAGAAGATCTGAAAAATCAAAAGTAAATAGCATCAGATAACTCATGTCATTACCAAAGTGCAAGCGAGCTGTAATGAGATATGAGTCCAATTAGATTAACATCGATTAAATCTAATCGTAATGCCTGTAAGTAAATAAACAATAGCAGAAAAGGAAATCCATCTGTCCATGTTCAACAGCACAATATAACATCCATTAACACCAGAGTCAAAAAAAAGTACCAGCTTACATCCTACAAATACCCAATCCATATGGCAATGAACTTTCTCAAAAAATAATTTTTTTT
>MU750822.1:95280-115926 GCA_026770625.1 Nicotiana glauca | reverse complement strand
GGGGGGTTTGGGCTCAAACTAATTGTCGTTGAATTAGGCAAACAGGAAATGAACCAACTTTACTTGATATAAAGATTATTCCGGTTTGTGGAACTGGAACAAGTTCGCGATTAGCTATTCACTAGCACTGAGCTTCTTTGGGTCATACATCTATATAATTTAATAGACCCTTGACCAAAAGAATAGTAATATCTCTTTCTTTTCAATACCTTTCTCGGCTTTTGGCTAAGATCAAGTGTATCACTTGTTTTATCAGTTTAATAATTTTTTGTTTTTGACAAGTCACAAAGAGAGCAATTTCTTGAGTTAAAGATAACTTGAAAGCTTAAAGTAACAATTTAAATATCCTAATCACTTTTTTTTTGTTTTGCATTTGTGTATTTGTTTGTTTAACATTGAGTTGAATGCAGACACAAAGTTGCTACTTGTAAGAAAAAGGATAACAATTTGGATCCATAAGGTCCAAACTCTCATTATATAAGTTCTACTAATAAATATCCAACTTTAGCAAAATGTAATTAGGATCCTAACCCCACGAGTAAAAATCCGTCTATTCATACATACACACTACAGTTACTCAACAAACACAAAAAAGGAACATATATTTAAACATTATCCAATATGCAAATAGTCTTGAAAAACAAATGGGCAGACACTAAAACTAGTAACAAACAGTTTACAGAGATCATCAAATTAGTAAAGATACCAACTGCCGAAAGGATTAACACATCACAGTTACTCAACAAACACTAAAAACAGATAAACACTTTAAACATTATCCAATATGCATAGAGTTTTGAATAACAAATGGGCAATCAGCAGCCACTAGCCCGTTTGGCCATAAAAAAATTGCACTTTTGAAATTTCGATTTTTTTGGAAATTTAAAACTCTTATAAGCAGTTTTTCAAAAAAATTCACTTCAAATCACTCATAAAAATTCAAAAACAGCTCCAAATTATATTCATGTTCAAACACAACTCTAATTTTCAAATACCATTTTCACTTGAATATTTTTTTCACTTTTTTCCAGAATTTCACAATTCTTATGTCCAAACGCCCACTAAATCCAGTAACAAAGAGTTTAGAGAGATCAACAAATTAGTAAAGATACCAAACGCCAAAAAGATTAAATCTTTACACATACTACACAAAAAGATTAAATCTTTACACATACTACACAAAAAGATTAAATCTTTACACATATTTCACAAAAAAGACTAAATCTTTAGACATAAATTTCATACCATCTTGAGTAACTAGTGGATAATCAGCAGCAGAGAGATTAATAAACCAATCCCAACGATGAGATACGCGCAGAAGAAGGGAAGCTCCATGAAGTGTAGCAGACAAAGCAGAAGAGCCAATTGGGTATACAAAATCAGCTTTACCAATAAAATTCACATTCTGTGCAGCTTTAAAAAGTGGCACAGATTGAATATACAGTGCAAGATTGTCACGTTCAGATTGAGAAGTTTTTTTATCAAGATGAAGTAAATACTGGTTTCTTGGATGGTAAATGGAAAATAGCAAACGGATGATTCTAGAAGAATCTTTAGTGGATCCAGAGATGAGGTAAGCAATGGAAGGTGGGGTAGGGAGAAGGGCATTTTGGTCATTTGGGTTGTTATGAAAGAGGAGACGATGAGGTTGGTGATTGGGGAAAAGGGAAGGGTGGGGTTGAGGAGGGTGGGGTGGTGGGTTGGGGGAAGAAGTAAAGGTAAAGGAAAGAATAAGGAGAAGTGAGAAGAGAGTGGTGGCAATGAGGATAAAGGGTGTTGAGATTTTAGCGGTGGTTCTGGTGGTGGTTGGTGGTGGTGGTGGAAGGTGTTTGTGCATTTTTGTGATTGATTTTATAGATTCTTGAAGTAGGAATCTGGTTATTGTTTGAGAATGTTGTGTTTGCTTTGGTTTTGTCAGTCCCGAAGTGACACTGATCTCTGTCTATTATTTGATGAATGTGATTTGGGGAATGAATGGGCGGCACGTTTACGTTCTAGAACAATGCTCTAAGGAAAGTTTTTTTTTTTTTGGTTTAAAGGAATACTTCTATTAATTAAGATGCTTACAGGATACTGCATAAAATTTTTTATTTTGTATCTTACAATTTTAATACAATTAACGTCATTTGTATCATATACAAAATAAAACTTATCGGTGTTGCATGGATGATGCAGAGTTACTAAAGTACAAACTATTAGTACTGTCTATCCCTGGGCGTTACTACTATCTAACCCTAGGGAATTACTATAACAGATAGTACAACTAGACGAAGCTTCATCGGACGGTTGACAAAAAGAGTTTGCTTTAAGAAAAGTTAACAAAAGATGAAGTGTGTTTTTCTTTGGAGAAAATAAAAAACAAATAAGGTCTCTTGCATATAACTTAAACATGAAATATAAAGTCTTTTTAAGAGAAAATGATAAAAATGTAGTTATGTTTAGAATCGATTTAAAGTAATCCTTTAAATAAATCTTTAAGCAATTTTCTTTACATTTGTCAAAAATGAACATTTTTAGGCTTCGTTAAATATTTAATAAACTCAAAAAAGGGCCATGGCCAAGTTCAAGGACTTTTTGATAAGTGAAACTTTTATTTTCTAACTCTTTTAATTTTTGACTTTTAAAGTGAACTCTATCTATCTTCGTAGGATTTTATCTAACACGTGAACATGTTCATAATAATTATTCTAGACCTCTAGACATTAACGAGTTTATTTGGCATTGATATGACTAAGCTGGACAAAATGTATGGTATACACAAGCATTAAAGGGCGGAAATTCATTTTAAAAATAATGAAATCAGAAAAGATAAATAAAAATACTAAAAGCAAAAAGAAAAAGAAAAGCACCAAAAAGTGGTTAGAGGGAATCAAAAATGGCAATTGTATAAATTAAAATGGTCCCACACAACAGTTTTAGTTGTGTAAGACATGGAATAAAATTCTCAGAGTTGACCATTGGAACATTGATTTGTTGGCAGCTTGTCACTTTGATCATTTGTGAGTCAATAGAGAGAGCATTCTTCAAATCCTAAAGCCATTTATGGCTACAAGCAATGATATCAAAACCTCAATTACCAAAGATCAAATGCAGATTCCAAACTTTCCACTAGAAATCATCATAGAAATACTCTCAAGATTACCAGTCAAATCACTCTTGAAGTTCAAGTGTGTTTCAAAATCATGGCTTTCTTTAATTTCAAGCTCTCAATTTGTTAAATCCCATTTAAAAATATCAGAAACAAAGAACAACTTCTCACACAAAAAACTCCTTTTACTCTCCATGTATCTTCCTCATACTTTATATTCCTGTCCCCTTTATTCTGTATTGCATGAAAAATTCTTATCTAGTGTGGATGAGCTCTATATCCCTTGGAATCGATCGAATATAATAGCAGGTGTTGGTTCTTGTAATGGATTGTTTTTCATGTGCATTGGCATGTACACATTTAACTTGTTTTTTTGGAATCCATCTACTAGAAAAACAAAGAAACTGCCTTTTTCTGGTCATGAGTATTCGAGATGTGATGTTACGTATGGATTTGGTTATGACGAGTACAGTGATGATTACAAAGTGGTTGAAATTTATGGAGTTTATGGTGTTCAGTATGTGTATGGTGCCAATATCAAGATTTATAGTTTGAGGGCTAATTCTTGGAAAATGATGAATAAATATAGTGATGCACTTTTTTCCTCTGATTCTGCTGTATTTTTGAATGGATCACTTCATTGGGCAGTAGCACATAATAATGGATATTGGGATATAGTTTCACTTAGTTTGAAAAATGAGAAATATGGAAATTTAGCATTGCCTAATTATGATCCTGGTAATTGTAATGGTTCCATCTCAAAGCCATTGGCAGACTCAACTGATTTTGAACCTGGGATTCTGAATTGGGCATTAGGGAAATTAAAGGGATGTCTTTCTTTGTTTTGTGACTATTACAAAGTTAAGTTGGATGTATGGGTAATGAAAGAGTATAATGTGAAAGAGTCTTGGACTAAACTGGTTTCCCTTCCTTATACAGTGGCGGGAATAGGGTCGCGTATTTCACCATTGTGTATATCAGACAGTGGCGAAGTGTTGTTGCACGATGGATCACGTGTTATGGTGTATAATGCTGGAGATAATGTATACAAAAGTGTGGAGATTCATAACATGGATACTGGTGTCGGAGCAGCAACTGTCTATGCCGAGAGCCTCATTTCACCAAATCTTGACAGTATTGAAAATACACTATAGCAGAAAGGTAAACTGCTGATTATTCTAATCTTGTCGCGTACATTTGAATTATGCTATCGGTGTTTTAACATGTTTCTTTTCTGTGTTATCGTATCATGAATTGTCTTTGACGTCCAATTTACTGACAGACAGTAGGCATTAACTCTGTCGTGCATCTAAATTGGAGGTTGCAGATGAACTGAAGAAGCAACTATAGAACTGCAAACTGCTGTGACTAGTGGCTAAGCTAGGAATGTCCCAAGGGTATTCAAACTTGAAAGAAGTGAAAAAGTTTTTCCGACAAAGGATGTTCAATATATGTTATATAGCTCTAAAACTTAATATTTTACCGATATACACAGTGCACTTTTTCGATGAAGACTCTTAGGACAATGTAGATTCGCCCCTGGCTACTTATGCAAGAAGCAAGCAAATAGCAGCAGCTTTTGAATTACATTGATGATGTATGAAAATCAGATATTTCATGTCCTATATGTCATTTGACATGTATTTGTTATAGAATTCTTTTTGTATTTAAAACCTGTAACTTTTGTGTTTCTGCTGTTATTTCCATAAAGTTTTGCTATCTGCATTGCATTTGAGAACATATTAATTGAAACATACAAAAGAATTCATCTTATGGAAATATCTGTTTAGCTTCTTTCACCTTTGGTAATCTTTGAACCTACACTTCTTTTGTTTTCATTAGTTCAATTTTTTTTCTTTATATCTGCAATAAATTCTATATTACATTTCAATTGGCTGTTGTTACAATGTTTGGTCTTTATATCCTTTAAAACTAACGGGAAAATATATGCAGTATTTTCCTAGTTTCACAATCTTACATTTTGCCATTAGGACACCTAGGCTAAGTGTAATTCAGAAAAGGTCAAAGAAAAAAGGGGAACTGATTGATAACTCAGATAGGTAGAACTGTTCCTTGAGAAAATAACTTTCTTTGCACTATCAGCATATATTAGCGATATTTTTTTTAGCCATCTGCTATACGAAGTCGATCAACTAATTTGGATTCGCGCCGTCACTATATATTAGTTAAATTTTGATCACTCATAGTGAAATACTTCGAAGGGGAGCCTTAGTGTAAGTGGCAAAGTTGTTGCCATGTGACCAGGAAATCACGGGTTCGAGCCGTGAAAATAACCTCTTGCAAAAATGCAAAGTTGGAAAGAAGGCTTTTACCTTATTCCAGTTGGATTAGTGCGTATCTATTCGGTCATGGAGGCAGACAATGAAAAGACAGAAAGGAGCGAATGATGCCAACGAACTCGATAAAGACATTCAGCTATGAAAAAGATAAAGAAAGACGTGTTAAGCTTGTATTTTCCCAGCTGACTCGCACACAACCGTCTTTTCTTCGTGGACAACCTCTTGCAAAAATGCAAGGCAAGGCTGAGTACAGTAGACCCTTGTGGTCCGACCCTTTCCCCGACTCCGCATATAGCGGGAGCTTAGTCTACTGTGGTACCCATGGTGAAATACTTCAAAGGGAGAAGAGTACAATAGCATTCGAAGAGGATATTAATGAACACCAAAAGATATCTGTTTATATATGTTTGTATTCACTGCCACAATAAGAAAGATATGAAACACAAACGAAAGCTGATATAAACAGTCATCACGTAAAAACAATCCAGAAATTAAAACAAACTCTTGCCTTTTCCCTTCTAAGTAATACACACTGAATTAAACTGTCAATAAGTAAGATGAACAGTGATTCTCAACAATGTCTCAGCACCACCAGTAACATGTTGACCAGCAGGTATAAGTGAACGAACTTCAGCAAATCCACACGCATTCTTAAATTTACCAGTTCCTCCTGTAACTGAAAGTCTTGACATTGTACTTCCAATTCTAAATACTCCAAAAAAGTTAAGACTATCACCATATTCCCCTCCTTCAAACATAGCTGTAAATGCCATCATTTGAGTACTTCCATCTGCTGAACTTGCTACATATACTCCTTGTGCTTTTCCAAGATTTTGGGTACCTATAAATATGTAAAACTCACTCAATATTATCTCCTAAAGCCTAAAGGAGTATGTAGAAGGGGAACCTTAGCTTAGAGTAACGGTAAAGTTGTCTTAGTGTGACCTATAGGTCACGAGTTCGAGCCATGAAATCAGCCGTTGGTGCTTGCATCTGGGTAGGCTGCCTACATCACACCCCCTTGGGGTGCGCCTTTCTGCATAAATACGGGATGCTCTGTGCACCGGGATGTCCTGCCTTAAAGGAGCATTTGCACAAATGACCTTTCTTGATGCCACTATTTAAGTTGTGCTCAGTTAGATCAGTGTGCTAAATTGGTCTATAAAAGCGAAATTCATCCAACTACTTTTAAAGGTGAAATTTAGGCGACTGGGCGCTAACGAGGACAAAATATAAAGAGTACCCCATGCAGTGCAAATAAAGTGACACATAAAAGGAATTAATGTTTAAATGCTGAAATTATAAAGGGAGGGTAAAAAATTATGTGTCAACGGTACCTAATTCAGGGGATGTAGTCAAGAAGTCATCGATAACAGTGATCGTTCCGAAGCCAAGTCCTAAGCCATCAGGGCCTAATTGAGTATTCAGAGTTTGTCCATTGTTGTTATTTCCACCAGCAAATATTGTACCTGCTAATCCTGTCCCTAATGGAACACCATTGATATTAAATGTTGGCATAGCCCCATTAGCATTAGGAATTGCTACACCATCTTTTGGAGGTTGAAAACCAAGTGGTCTAGCAAATGGAACTTGTCCACTATAAATGTTGCCTAATAAACCAGTTATTGGCCTAGCTGTTGGATTATTTCCTCCCAAAATATCATGCATGTATAATTCCAGTATTGATTCTTTTGGTGTTACAGATTCAATTGCAGCTACAAATGCTGCAAATTTGATGGCTAAAAAGAGAATTGCAAGAAAATAGGAGGATGGTGATTGCTTGAACATTTTTAGAACTTGCTATTTTTGTTTTCTTGTTGGTTTTGGATTGAGATGTTTTCTTTGATTGAATATGGAAATGAGCATAAGGTTGGTTGTTTATATAGAGATGTGATTATATGAAAATAGGTGGATTTGTTGTGAGATTCAAGAATGGTGTTGGAGTTTTCTTAGTGTGGCAAGTACAACAGAACCTTACAAAATTTTGATAATACTTTATGTACTAACAGGGAAGGTCAAGCCAATAATAATATTAGATGGGCAGTATTTGCAATGATAAAAATATTTAACAAGTGGTCACATATCTTCTTTTGAAGAAAAATAAAACCTTATTTTTTTCTATTATATAAGAGATTAAAAAAGGAGGACGAAAAGAGAGATTGAGGCTTAAACATATATCTATCTATTGTGTGAGAGACTTCCACTGATATCACTAGACTATAAGTTTTGATGTTCGTATCTCTTTTTATCCTGAAATTTCAATATTTTATTATGTAACACATGCTTATTAGTCCCTGTAGTTTCTAATTTAATTATGTACATATCTCTATGGAAAGGTGAAATTAAATGTAATAGGTCCAATACAATGATATATATATATATATATATATATATATATATAGTAGCCAACTTGTAAACCTACTCCATCTTAGTTCTCACGACTCACTTTGGTACTTCTTAATTTTTATTTCTTCTTTCTGTTTCCCAAGTTATCATCAGTTAATTGGATGTCATGATTACTCCCTTCTAAGAACGTCACTATTATTAATACTTGGGAAATCAAACCTTTCTTTTTTCTTTCTTTAACTATGATTTTTTTTAAATAATTTTTTGATTTAGTGAATCATAAATACTAATAAACGTGAATTGACCAGTCTTTCCACCAACTATCATTGCACTTACATTGATCCAACTTAAACCATATTTGATTGTATGTGAACTAAATAAAATTCTACAAGGAGTATAGGTGAAACGGAAAAGGGTCATATATGTCCCTCTACTATCTAAAATAAGTTAGATTTATCCTCCGTTATACTATTTGATCAAAATTGTCCTTACCGTTCAAGTTTCTGGTTCAAAATATCCCTCTGCCGTCAAATTCCAATTTTAAAACGAAAAAAAGTCATATATGTCCCTCTACTATCTAAAATAAGCTAGATCTATCATCCGTTATACTATTTGATCAAAATTGTCCCTACCGTTCAAAAAATGAAGATCGAAAATTTAACATTCAGATTATTAGCTCATTAAGCTCAATGCTCCCATTCATCTATGAAACTAAGTACTAAATTTAAAAATTTTACACCAGCTAACACAGAAAGAAAACTGATTTAACAAAGAAAAAAAGGAAAGAAGAAATACATGTATAACTATCGAAAAAATCAAAGGAACTATAGTAAGTATTATAGAGAATCAATTATCTCTGCAAACGTGTGGTCCGCTTCATCAAAGACAAGAATCTTCATGCACTCATAGTAGAGGGAATCAATTATTATATTCTACTAGTTTTATTATTTTCTGTTTTCTTTCTAAGTTTAAATCTTGATGAACTCAAGTTCCAAGATTAGATCCTTCTGATCTACTACCTCAAAGATTTTTTTTTTTTTAAATTAAGAAACCGAGAATATTGAAAGTCAATAACCTAAAATGAAACCAATACCAGAAACAAAACAAAACAAAAGAAAACGTTCCATGCAGTTTTAAAAAGAAAAGAAGAGAAAATTAAATCAGCCATTCGAAACCAAGATTTTAATGATTTTTCCATTGAAAAACTCTACTCATTTTTTTAACTTCATAATCAAACAAAACGAATGATCACTTTCATAGCAAATATCTTAAACCCCAAGTTTATTTTTACCTAAACTTCACAATCAAACAAATTACATATAAAATATACCATTTAGACATCTTTTAATAATAAACTTTTTATCTCATGGTTTGCCAATAATAGATCAAATAATAAGAGAAAAAGTAGTAAGTTAAATCATCAGATGGAAAAGAGAAAAAGGAAAAAGAAGAAGCTGCAGATTTTGCTTTATTGAGAAAAAAAAATACGTATAACTTACATTTGGCTGATCAATAGATACTTACATTTTGCTTTCGATAGTTATACATGTATTTCTTCTTTCTTTTTTTTCTTTTTTAAATCAATTTTCTTTCTGTGTTAGCTGGTGTAAAATTTTTAAATTTAGTATTTAGTTTCATAGATGAATGGGAGCATTGAGCTTAATGAGCTAATTATCTGAATGTTAAATTTTCGATCTTCATTTTTTGAATGGTAGGGACAATTTTGATCAAATAGTATAATGGAGGATAGATCTAGCTTATTTTAGATAGTAGAGGGACATATATGACTTTTTTCCGTTTTAAAATTGGAATTTGACGGCAGAGGGATATTTTGAACCAGAGACTTGAACGGTAGGAATAATTTTGATCAAATAGTATAACGGATGATAGATCTAGCTTATTTTAGATAGTAGAGGGACATATATGACCCTTTTCCGTAGGTGAAATGAATAAAATTCTCAATTAAGCTCACGAGCTTTCCATGTTCTTGTCTTCCTATCTATCTTTAACAAAATTTAACCATTGTCCTACTCAATAACTGTGATGACCCGAAATGTCATCTTGTGTTTAAGAACTCAATTCGGAGCTCCAAGGACTTCAAAACCTCATTTTATTTTTTCTCGATTTGCATGCGCAATTCGGGCGCGTTTTCGAAAAGCCTTTATGTGGAAATTTGAGAAAAACAATAATTTTTGCCTTTAAAAGTTGATTTTAGTTGACTTGGTCAACATTCTAAGTAAATGGACCCAGGCCCGGAGGATCCGTAGTAAAATACGGGACTTGGACGTATGCCCGAAATCAAATTTCGAGGTCCCTAACCCGAGAAATGAATTTTTGATGAAAATTGTCAAACTGAAATTATAATAGTTTTGAGAAATTGGTTAATAGTTGATCTCGTTGGTATCGAGTCCGTATTTTAGTTTCGGAACCCGATACAAGTCTGTTATGATATTTATACCTTATCTGTGAAATTTAGTGATAGACGGAACTGATTTGACGTGATTCGGACCTTTGGTTGAGAAAATAGAAGTTCTGAAACTTTCTTGAAAATTTCATGCAATTTGATGCTAAAGTCGTAGATCTATGTGTTGTTTTGGCGATTTGATCGCCCGAGCAAGTTCATATGAGGTGTTAAGACTTGTATGCGTATTTGATTTGGAGCCCCGAGGACTCGGGTGAGTTTCAGACAGGCTACAAGATGTCTAGACTTAGAAAAGACCTGATGTTGGTTAGTTGCAGGAATTGCAGGTCCCAAATCTTAGGAGTGCGGCCGCTGAGTGAAATTCGCGGACCGCAGTAGAAGAACACGGCCACGGTGGGGACTTCGCGGGCCACAGTAGGGTAAGGCTCAGGTTGTGCGACTGCACCCATAGTATCGCGGACCGTTGTGGGGTTCACGACTGTGCCCGGAATTTCGCGGACCGCGTAATATAGACTAGAGGGGTGCTATATAAACGAGATTCTTCATTCATTTTTTAATTTTTCAAACCCTAAAACATAAGAGGCGATTGTCCCAACACTTTTTCTTCCCCAATTCATAAGTAAGTGATTCTTAACTTATTTCTTTCACTCTTTTACTTCTCTTTACAAGATTTCATCCTAGAATCTAGGGTTTTCATTGTGGAATTGAGAATTTTGGGTAAAACTTAGAAATTTTAAAATTTGGGGATTTAGACCTCAAATTAAGGTCGGATTTCAAAACCAATTGTATATCCGAGCTCGAGGGTGAATGGGTAATCAGGTTTGGACCAAGCGGGCTCGGGTATTGACTTTTTAAAAAATGATCTAAATTGGATTCTTTGCTATCATGAGTAGTTCCTAAGGCTTAAATTGAATTGTTTGATTGGAAATTTCTAGATTCTATTGGACCGGAGGCTAGTGTGAAAGGAAAGGCGGTGATTGAGCTTTGAGTTTGGTCGTGGTAGCGAGGTAAGTGTTGTGGCTAACCTTAGCTTGAGGGATTAGGTATTGCTACCTTATTTGCTGTGTGTTTTGGTTGTTGAGTATGACGTATAGGTGAGGTGACGAGTACCTATACGTTGTTGTCGGGTCATAGCATGCGAGTTAGTCTTATTCTTATAAATGTTGTACTCTTTGATCATATACTTCATGTTTAGACTTGTTATTCCATATGTTGAGCAAATCTTATCATGTTTTACGAGATTTGGTATTGATTGAGTATTAACCTAGAGTTGAGGTTGGTATTGTGGAAATTAAATATTGAAGTAAGACTGATTCTTGATATTTCTATCTCTCTGCTATTATCGTTCATTGTCTTGGTGAGGGAGAGTGTTAAAGCACGAAGGGTGATGCCGTGCAATATTTTGTGAGTGAGTGTTAAAGCACGAAAGGTGATGCCATGCAATGTTTTGTGAGCGAGTGATAATGCGCGAAGGGTGATGCCGTGCCATATTCTATGAGTGATAATGCACGAAGGGTGATGCCGTGCCGTTTCTATTGTTTCTTATGGTGATGATGAGAGTAAAAGCACGAAGGGTGATGTCGTGCACTTGTTTCGCGAGGTTTATTCCTTTTGTTGGTGCAAAGCATGTTATTTACTACGTTTCTGTACTGTTACTAATTTCAGGATCTGATATTCCCCTCAGCATGTCTTCCCCCTTCCTGTTATAATCTGCTTAGTTGCCAGTTGTTGTTATTTTCCTGTATAGATCTGCTGGCACTTGCAGACTCTGGAGTTCCCTTCCAGTTATCCCAGTTTATTGTTTCTACTTTAATTCAAAGATAGTTGTATTTCTTTCCGCTAGTATTTATAGTGACTCTTAGAAGTTCGTGAATTGTGACACCAGTTTCTGGGTTGTCGTGTATAAGTTTTTGGTAATTATAAACTTCCGCACTCTATTTAATTGGTGACGTTTTAAATTATTGTCATCTAGTGAATCGCTTAATGGGTTAATGTATTTAATTTCCATATCTTGGCTTGCCTAGCAACAGAAAGGTTATGCGCTATCACGATCCCGATGATAGGAAACCAGATCGTGACAATAACTATATGGTGATCTAACTTTGAAATGACATGTAATGTGAATTAGTCGAGATTAAGTTTTAGTCATGTTAGTATGTGTATTTTAAGCCTAACGATCGTAAGAAATCCTGAAGTTTTGTTAAAAAATTATATTCCAATGAATATAGACAGACTTAAATGAAGCAACATGAACAATAAAAATTTATATAGCCGACCGGCCCAACCCAACTTCAAGCTTTCTAAAGCAACCATTTGCAGCAGTAAAAATAGCACGGTCTAGCCAATTTTCGGACTTGTCATTCAAAAATAGCCAGCATTTACCAAGTCAATAAAAAATAGCGACTATTTTGCTGTGATAAAGACCGGTTCATCATAATATACCGGAGTTCGGTTCACCTGTGTATGAACTTTCAGCATATTATGCTGGAACTCCAACACACGAAAAGTTCTAGTATAATATACTGGAGATTCGAGCATTTGTGTATGAACTTCCAGCATATTATACTAGACTGGTATACTTTGCAGGAACTCTAGTATATTATGCTGGAGTTCTAGTTTACTTATGCTGGAACTCTATCATATTATGCTGGAGTTTCAGCATACTTATCCTGGAACTCCAGTATAATATGCTGGAGTTCAAGTATACTTATGCTGGAACACTGGAACTCCAACATCACATACTGCGTATTTTCCGGGTTTTGAACAACGTTTTCGCTCAGATTTATTTTTACATGAAAAATGGCTAAATTTCGATTACTTTTAAAATTGGCTATTTTTTAATTTCTCCCCTTGCAGCAAGATTGAAACCACAAAAAAGAATAGGGGGATTTTATTCTTCAACTTCTCCATAATAATAAGAATCTACAAGGCCTAAAATTAAAGCCACACCTAGCTTAAATTTTAGACAGGGCCACCTTAGAACAATGAAGAATAGAATAGAGAGATAAAAGTCATACTATATTATAAGCATGAAGAAAAAAAATTGAATGTGAAAAATCAAAATAACCCAATAAACTTAAGTGACTATGATACCCTTCAAAATATTATACCTTCATAAATAAGTGCAAAATCTTTTGGTTTCCTCAACCTTTTACAATTTAAATTTCAAAATTCTATTTGCATAACTATGGAAAAAAATTTATTTTTGTTATATTTCTATTATGGTCAGTCGCTTCTTACTTAATTGTTTACAAAATTTTACATATATTTAATTCTTCCATTCTTTAAAAAAGCAAATAAGTATTAGTTTCTCTTTTTATTTGTTGTACGGATCATTTTGCCGAAACATCAAAATGAAACAACTTATACGGGCATATTATATGTTTGCAACTCATAACAACTAAATTTGTGTAATTATAAAATACACTTGTCTAACTAAATATAATTATTGGTTCAGATAAATCTATTTTTTATAAAAAATCATAAACGAAGAATTTCATGACTTTATTGACCTTATCAGGAAAAAAGATCTTCGCAGAGTTATCCAGTCAATTTGAGTTCAACACTACATCTCTAAAACTATTTATTATTTTTAGCTTGTACTATTTTTTTCTTTTAAAATTTTAGTGTAATATTTTACATGTTTTACCAATATTTTAATTTTTTTTATTGCTTGTACAGATAACACGTGCAGCGCACGTATCAAGAAACTAGTACATCTAAAAGAAGACATACACATGATACAGAATAAGTGGTAAAATGGGTAAATAAAGGGTGATAATTGGCTCTGTAAATTTATTTGTAACACAAAATAACCATTTATCACTCGCTTATCAACCATTGAATTCATGTAAATTTTGTCATTTATCGGTTGCTCATTTTACCCATTTTACCACCTTTTGGCTACAACACACTTATCCATCAGCAAAATTCACACTGAAGTTGAGTTGTCCATTTCCTCTTCTGGCTCTTCATGATCCATCACTTTGGTCTGTCGTACTGCTGGCAACATCAATTTCCACACTACATTCAAGAGAGGTGAAGAATATATTAGAGATATACATGAATTGCACATACTTTTTTTGGGTTAATTTCACGGATGGTAATCCAACTTTCGTTTTTGCACCAAAGTTTTAAAACTAATTTTTGTAACGAAAAAATAACTCAATCATGCATACATATCATCACATAAAATTTGAAAAAAATGCAAGAGTACGCTAAATCCGGTCCTGAAAACACCAGTATGTTGCCACTTCACCCACTCATCGAGTTGGTGCCACGTGGATATTATGTAAAGTGAGTTGCTGATTTGGTTATTTTATACATGTGACAGCCTACCTGTGTTTTTGGGACCGGACTTAGCATTTGTCATTTTTTAATTTCTGCAATATATAGGCATCATTGAAGGGGAGCATTGGCGTAACTGGTAAAGTTATTATCATATGACACGGAGGTGATGGAAATAACTTCTTGTAGAAATACAAGGTAAGGCTATGTACAATCGACCCTTGTGGTCCAGTCCTTCCCCGGGCCGCGCGCATAGCGGAAGCTTAATGCACCGGGCCCTTCAAAAATGAGAAGAGGATACATTAACTTACAATAGATTGTAGCAGCAAACCACTCATTGACTATTTTCACCCATGTACTAGCCCAGCCAACATCAATACTCCATCTATTAAAACAAGAAAATGAGTCAAAGTAATGTTGCTAGCACAAGTTCAATAATATGTGTTGATGGGAGAATATTAATGTACTTACTTTCTTGGCAAGCCATCTAGATTCCAACTGATGAATAACATAGCAAAATACATTGCTCCTAAGGAAAACACTAGATGGAAGAATCCATACTTATATGGAATGTCATCTTCCGACTGAACTTTATCCTTGCGAAACTATAGCACAAGCAAAAAAAATGTAGTCATGTCTCAGCAAAAATGTAAAAGAAAACACATTTAAATGATTTCAGATTGCGCATTCTGTCCAACTGTTAGGCGCTACGACTGTATTTTCAAGTTTTGAAGGTGCTTCAGTTTTTTTATCTATGTGAGTCAATCAAATTACATTGGCTTTTGCAGCCTAGTCTTGAGTTATATTGAGTTCGACATTGGGTATAATAGGAGATCTGAAGGGATATAAGCTACCTGAAATGTTTGTGAATCAATGCCAGTTGAGAATGTTGCCATGACGATGGCGCATATACCAATCAAGAAACCCTATAATTAACCAGGAAAAGAATAATTATGAGCCAGTCAAACATGTGCAGTAAGAGATCAAGATAGAGCTGATTAAAAACCTTATTTCTGTCCTCAAATGAGAAAATATGGGAATCTGTTGCAGGTTTGTGCAAACATGAATAGCGTCAAATACATGACTTAATTTTAACTAGGAGGTCTACCAATTATGTAGTGTAGTGGATTCTTCTTTGACGATAGTACTGATTCGTTGAGTAGATTATGTCGTCATGAAGATAAAATATATGATTATGCATATCTGCAATTGTTATAATATGTTTACTATGTTCTCTTGGTTTTCAAAGGTTTATATATAGTATTTCATGGCAATCAAACATTTCTAGTGTCACTTATACTCACTGCAACAGATAAGGTTCCTTCCCACATTCTAGTGGATATTCTAGTCGGCAACTATATATATCTAGCTTCAGTTCTCATTCAGAAATTTCAGCATTCATGCTAGCCTTTGTCTATATATTGACTGTTGGCGGTGATAACATTCTGCAGGAATATCGAAGGTGTATGGACGAGATTTAAAGATCCATTTCATGAACAAAACAACAAAAACTATGCCTGTCTTCGGTATGCCTATTAAAATTGCCTTATATTGCTAAGTATTAGTAGCAAGCTACTGAAGTTGATGATATTAACATGCATAAATTTATATGAAGAAGCATGACTAGAAGTAAGTAAAAGAAGAAAAGACGCTTACAATTACAGTAGTCCAACCACCGTTCCCACTCTTTTGTTGCTGAGGGCTGCATTTTAGAGTGGCTGGCTCACTGTAAACAAAGTGTAATCAAATTAGACTTCATCACTTAAGTGACAACCAAAAAGCTACACTATTAAGGGGCATGAATTGTAAGTTATCATTTTAAACATGCACTCACTCGCTCGTATTATCAAATATGCTCTAGTTATAGATGATCAATCATCAAACACTAAAGCATATCTCAAAATTATTCAAGAGAATTAGTGGGGAACTCAAATACCCCTAGCAAAAGTATTATATATAGTTTGTTCATTGATTTTACATTAAGAGGTGAACAAGTTAAGCACAACGTTTCTGACCTTCGAATAGCACTCCAACAGAGAAAGACAATATAAGAAGCCATAATCCCTGAAGATAAGAGTCCTCTATTTACCTGTAAAAAAATGAAAAACAGGTATTAATAACACATGAAGTTATTTTCAAGCAAACTAGTTTGTTATAAAAGCGTACCTTAGAGTGTAAGGATACAGCCATCATTACTACCAGCAAAATTGCAGTCCAGGAGATGAAGAATATGTTCAGACTGCATGATGTTTTGGAGGCATAAAGCACATACATCACCAGGATTCCACAAATGGACGCGATGTAACATATTGTCGACATGAATAAGCCAAGAGAGCAGCTGCTACGACAAAAATGATTATAGAGTAAGGCCTCGAGATGATTAGACATAGTACTTTTTATACTATTTAATGGTTCCACTTGTGAAAACTGGTAGAAACAACCATAGTTGAGTCAAATGGTCTTAGAAACCAGAATCTCAGAAACACACTGTAGCAATGGTATAACAGGAGTTTCAAAAGATGCTTTTTTAATGTTTTTTCGTATTAAAGTGTAACCACACCTTTGTTTCTTTCTCTCGTCAGGCATCCAATAGTTATTCCACCATGTAATGAACTCGATCACGCTTATCAGCTGGAGGGCGAGAAAAACCCTGCAAATACATAACAAAAACCAGTATTGAACTTTAAATTGCTATGGTCATTGCAGGTCCATAAACAGTTATCAATGTTGTTTACATATAAGGAAATTTGAAAACTTTGAGCCACTATTTTTGACCTTACTAGTGGTTGTCTCCTTCAACTATCTAGTTCAAGCTCTATAGGAAGGATTTTTTTTTTTGTTGCTCTTTCATTGATAAACCAATTAACGAAATGCCTCGTGTGTAAGATGAACTTAAGAAAATTTCAGTCCTACATTTGCTTCATGGACTGCAACTAGCTATGTCGTGACTATCGATTAGAAGAGAAGTAAAACGACAGATGTGAATATTACCCTGCACCAACTCGAGCGACTTCACCTGCACGAAAGAGAGCAATTTCCGTTTACATTTTGTATTGATCAATGAGTGGATAAATATAAACGGGCATTCTATATTGCATGAAGCTAAAATGAAATGCTGTGATCAGAAAACTTAAGCATTCGCTTTGAGATTTTCTTATTGCATTTATCCTCAAGAGACTTACCATATAACTGGATGTAATCTGAGGGGACAAAAAATGGAATCACCATAAAAATTATCAGCGTAATAAACTTCAAAAACCACCATCCAGAATGCCATGTATTGCGAACTTCACACAATTTGCTTGTGAAACATGTCGTAAGAAACATTGCTAAAAAGAAAATCTAACAATGTATGTCAAGGATGTAAGAACAAAAGATTCTGTCAAACTAAAAAGTACCGTTAAAGAACAGAAAGAAAGGTTCCAAATGTTCACATGAAATCATGCTTCATTCCGGAACTTCTTTAACATTAAATCATAGGCAAGTATTAAAAGACTTCTGAAAATTGTTTTACATCAAATTGAAGATATACCAATGCGAGCAATCAGGCCATATTCTGCCTACTGAGGCATAGTATTTTGAGTTTAATTAAAGGAGAGAAGTCATTGTCATTTTTAAGCAAAAGGATACAAAGCAACCTAAACTCACACGAAGAACCCCCATCGTATGAGAACATTCACTTCCCTCAATTCCACATGCTTTTGAATCTGCATAAAAAAGGGGAAACAGGAATCAGAGTCCATGTTAGAGTTACCAGAAGAAGCTAAATGGCACTTTAGTAAACAAGATGAGTATAAGAAGTTCATATAGTTTAAAGTGGAATATATTGTGAAAGCATTGAAAACAGTTGTAGAAAAAGCAAAGTTTTAAGCCATATGCAAGAAGGAAATGTGCACAAGGCCTAATTGAAAATGAAATAAGTTATTGATTGTGTCATAAAAGACCCTTATGGTCGTGCCTCGATCGTCCCCCATAGGCACGCAACATTTTCTCATGGTTTGAGACGAGAATAGAACTCTATGTGATCGAATTTCCTAGTGTTCCTCAGTAGCTGAGTGGTAGAGCGGTCGGCTGTTAACCGAGTAGGTTATTTTATTTTCGTAGCATGCAACATTCTGTAGTAGATATGGAAGCAGAATGTTTTGCCACAAACATTGCTAGCTAATGTACTTGAAGGAGAGCCTTAGCATAACTGGTAAAGTTGCTGCCATGTGACCAGGAGGTCACAGGTTTGAGTCGCAGAAACAGCATCTTGCAGAAATAAGGCTGCGTACACTAGACTCTTGTGGTCCGGCCTTTTCCCGGACCCCACACATAGCGGAAGCTTACTGCACCAGGCTGCCCTGTTATTGCTAGCTAATCCACTTGATCCTATATTTGACAGAAAGAATGCAATGCCAACAATGTAGAAGAGTAAGAATTTCAACTTACAATGAAGCAGAGGAAAAGCCCTTTCTCCATAATCACGTACGAACCAAGCTATAAGATTTGTTATCAAGAATATAATTCCATAGGAATAACGAGCTCGCAATGAACTCTTGCTTTTAATAGAACACTCCATACTCTTCTGTTGTAATATCCCAGAAATTTCTGTCCATTGATCTGCCTCATTGACATCTATTTTGTCCTCTACCATCTTGCCTCAACCTTTAATTCAGTGGCACTCTTCCTGTTAGAGGTAAAGCCAAAATCTTTGAGTAAGCACTTCTTATACTACACAAAATTGTACTATCACATTGTATTTCTAAAAATTGGATAGCTTGCACAGCATAGTCAAACACTCACAATTTGCTTACATTGCTGGTCTCAAGCCCAGATAAAGGAAGCTGGAGGGTTGTGACAGACTGACAGTCAGCGTAAAACTAGCCAATTTATGATAAATATATATTCACACACAGAGAAAACCAAAAAAATATACAATTTCTAGGTAAAACCATTCAGTTTTCTCTATCTGATTACCAACTTGTAACTACCAATGAAAATTAGCTTTTTGGATTTCACACCAAAGACAGAATAAAGCATGTATATAACTATTTCTGCTTTGGGGTAAGCATTAAGTAAGACAATAATAGAATTGCTTAAAATTCCAGTATAGCCAAAATGCACTTTCATTTCTTCCAATAGAATTGGAGTTTGAAGCAAGTAATGGTTAAACTATTGTAAGCTTGTTTAAACCATAAGTAAGCCTATATATTGGCTAAAATCTCAGTGTATATGGAATGAAAAAAGCAACTTAAGAACAAGTAAAAGAGAATTCTTAGAATATACGAAACATTTACTTCAGACAATAATATAGCCAGCATTTCAAGAATGTTGTTAGTGAATGAAGTGTCAAAGCATAAAGTAAATACTAACCTTTTCTTCTGTTGAAGCAGGAGCGGGAGGGGTGAGTTGAGACTTAATTTCACACTCTAAATCATGTGAGAGAGGTGAGGCTCTTTATAATTTTATATTAAAAAATGTTACAGAGAATGATTGTTTTCAATTTTTAATTGTATTAAATAATTCATGCATGAATTAACAACTACTACTAACTTTTCACATGCAGAGTACCCTGACGATAACTATAGGAGCGAATACGTGTTGGAATTATATATATATATATATATATATATATATATATATATATATATGTAAAAAAAAATCATGTCATTTTTACATACCATGTTACTTATCTCCTTTCTCGTTAATTAACCATCCGCTTGGTCCTTCTCCGTATAATTTTTTTCCCGCTAAAAAGAAATATGCCATAACTTTTGTGCAACTATAAATTTTTTAATTATAGATAAAATGAGAATTTTAATTTAATTATTAACAAAAAATCATTCTTTTTTAAAAAAATTAACTGGAATGAGATGAGTACATTAGCAGTGTGCATATATAATAGTATAAGTTTATAGACTAAAAAAATTTGGGACACCCGCAAGAGTAACGCCTCATAATTCTCGCATATATATAATAGTCAAAGTCATGGTTCACGCCTTCACGAACATTCTTTATATTGTACCTAGTAAATATGCCATTTCACACGCCATAGCAAAAATAATTTTATGCTAGTAAATAATACTACTATTCCTTTATTTATATAAAATTCTAATAATAGCGACATCATGAGCTCCTGAGACTCCTATGTAGTCCTATTGTCCCTTTATATTGTACCTTCTCACACCTTTGTTATGTGACCAAACACCCCCCCCCCCCCC
>MU750822.1:65561-95120 GCA_026770625.1 Nicotiana glauca | reverse complement strand
CCCACACACACCCATGCATATATTTTTTTAAGAATGATTGGTTTCAGAAACAGATCGATGCAAGGTTCTAGCTAGGTTGATACGTAAAACAGAAAAAAAATTATTATTGCGCTAATGATATATATGCTATGTCTAATTTGACAACGTTTACGTTAATTTTCCTTTTCCAAGTATAATTGAATACTCAACAGCAACTCACGAACAGCAAAAGTGTGTTCCTATATCAGTGTGGAATAAGGTCATTTTTTCTCATTCTAACTCTTGAAGTTGAGTTAGGCTCGAGTACTTTTTCTTCTCGTATTTTTACTTACAACTTAGTACATTGAGTTCCCTTTTTTGCCCATTTTTCTTTCTTGAAATTATTAGTCAAAAGCACTTAAAATTGAAGCAACTGCAAAAAAAAGAAGAAAAAACGAAAAGAAAAAGGAAAAAGAGTGAATAGGAAGAAAGAGGCGATTTGGGGTTGTAAATGCAAACACTTTGATTGTTGTTGAAGACTTAGCGCCATGCAAAGACGAACAGAAGATGACAAGCTTAGGTTATTTATTTAGCTATGACAGCCAGTATTTTTTGTCCTTTTTTTTCAAGAAATATATATAGGGTCCATATAGTTTACGCGTTTGAGGGGAATTCTATTACCGTTGGACAGAAGGACCGGTGCTCGAGGCTACTTTAATTTCATCTTGCTGTTAATTACACACTAAACAAATCATTAACTCTAACCATTAAGAAAAAGTGGGGAAGAAGAGAAATTATCCAATGTGAAAAGCTTTTATTAGAACTGGCATGCATCCAGTTTCTCTCAATGGATATGTAGCATAAATTCAGATGGAGTAAGTTTATTTTAAGGCTTAATTGCACTCGTATTTGTACTATACCATACCAACCTTATAATAGTGAGTTTAAGAGACTTTAAATTTTCAAATACCCCAAAATAAAAGCTCATGTATATGCAAATGTGTTTTATTTTCTCTTTACCCTATGTATCTGTGATTAAAAGTTACTATATTAGCTAGTAGACGACACCATTATGGTTTATGTTTAAACTTAGTACTTCTTACTTACCATTCCAAACGTTGTTCCTGTTTTTGTTTGATACTACGACTTTTACAACAATGCCGACAATGATAATTATAAAAGATGATATGAACTACTTTCTTTGTTCTTTTATTACATTGATAAGATCTTAGTAATGATAAGTTGTTAGGTGTAATATGATTGGTTTTAGTTGTGTCTTTTAGAGTGAGTCAGTGAGTTTATTTTGGGAGGAAGTGAAATACGAGTGGAAATGGATTTGTTGAAGTTTAGCTCGAAGATAGGCATTGGCCAAGTCTTATGTGAAAGGGGACCTCCCGTAGCTCCTTCCACAAGATTTTGGAAAAAATAGAGGCAAGTCACTTCAAAATTAATAAAACTGACTGTTATGAACTATAAAAGAAGAAGAGTATTGCACAGAAAAGTAGGGACAAAATTCTTATTGATTTTGAGATCAATTACAATGGAATAGAACCCTCTATTTATAGGAAGAGAGTGACTTAACCACCAAGTAATAAACCCTAGAATCTTTTTAAATATAGACATTCACTATAAATACAATTCTATTTATAACACTCCCCCTTGAATGTCTATTCAACATATAATGTGTCTCGTTAAAACCTTAACTAAAATAAAACCCAGTGGGAAAAAAAATTCTAGTAAAGGAAAAAGAGTACACATATCTAACAATACGCCTTTTGGTTGCCTCGTTAAAAACCTTGCAACGAAAACCCAGTGGGACAAAACCTTGTAGGGAAAAAAGAGTGCAACGCGCATTAACTCCTCCTGATGAGAGCATCAATTCACACCTTTAAGCATTTGAATTCCAATCTTGTGCACCATCTTCAAAAGATCTTTGGTAGAGATTTGATAAACAAATCAGCCATATTAACTTGAACGAATTTGTTTCACCTTGAAATCATCATCCCTAATAGATGTATTGTCTTCATATGTTCTTGTTGGAATCGTCAGTTCAATATCTTCATATAGAGGTGAAAACTCTTGCTATTATATTATCATGCCTATAGTTATAGCAAGATATATTTGTGCACAAATTGTACCTGAGGATGTAGTACTTCAGGACTATGAATTCTATATGCCTTAAGCAATTTAAATCCTTTAGGGATTATTAAGTCATATAAGCCATATAATAGACTTTAGATGCATATCAAGTTTTCATGTCATGCTAGACATATAAGATATCGAAAACTGATTGCACATACCATAGACTTTATACTTTCAAGTGTTTGAACTACATGTTCAAAACTACATGTCTTTCATATGAAACTAATTCTATTTGAATATTGTCTCTTCTATTTGGCCAATATTTTTGTGTCTGTATTCGACAAACTTAAAATTCTCATCTTTACTTACATAGATGTCGTCAACGAATATTTTATATCGGTTCCAACCTCCTTTTTTTTCCATAAAGAAATAACATAGAGATCTCTTCATTGATATATTCAGGTACCTCAATCTCTCATGAGATTTTATGAAGTGTTATGTCATGTGATCTTCTAGATCACTTGCCTCCTTATTATGATCATTTGCTCATCTTCTTTATCAAGAAGTTGATTTGAAACCGATTAGTCTATACGCCTTAAGCGTACCACATACTTTGTCTTTCTAGGACTTGATAGAAGCATTTGCATTGAGAATATAGTTACTTTCTTTGGGCCAACAAATGCGTGTGGAATGCTTTGCAATATATTACAAATTAATTATCCTTTTATGAACTTCAAGTTCATATTATCTTATTCGAGGATCTAGATGTACAAATAATAATTCATTCAACGTAACATTTTCTCAAATGTTTATCATGTCTCCCCCTCATGTTATAAAAACTAACTTGTTACCTCAACTTTGAGAATCCACCTTTGTGCGTTATGGTATTAATCAAAATATACATTGCACATCAATAATAATAAGATGGAATTGTTTGGTTCCTGACCCTGAACTACTTGTGAGGGGAGAAAATAATATGCTTTTGTATATAACGTATATCAAACTGATGTATATAACTTTGTTCTCATAAGCAATTATTTAGCTATTAAGTAGAGACACCCAATAAATCATTTTGCTAAACTAGCTGTGATGTAAACCAACTTATCAAGATAAACTATCTTGAATAGAAAATCTGGAAATTATGCTCGAAATTAAATTATTGAGAAAGTTACCTCGCAAAACACCATGTTGCGGGTTATTAATAATCGCACATGTAACCAACTCACAGATGCATCTTATGTGGTATACATGGCAGGTGAATGGGCCCGTATTCACCTTTGATATTTTCAGCATTCATGGAATTCAATCCCAATTTTAGTTGGTATATTAATTAATGAGAACATGCAACATAAGAGAATTTGTAAAGAACTTTCTAGTTCTTTAATATTTACCCATGTGAATTCTTTTTTTATGACGACCCGGCCGGTCGTCTTAAGAATTAATGCCCTGATACCCTATTAACTACTTTCCCCAAGTCTATTTATGCTAATTTGAATTACCGGATGCTCGGTTTTGAGTTTCGGAGAGTTTTGGGACACTTAGTCCCTAAATGAGAGCTTAAGTGTTGGAAAGTTGTCCATAATTGGAACAATGTATAGACGGCCTCGGAATGGAAATCTGATGGTTTCGTTAGCTCCGTTAGGTGATTTCGGGATTGGGTGCATGTTAGGAATGTGTTTTGGAGGTCCGTAGCTGATTTAGGCTTGGAATGCCGAAGTTTGAGTTTTTGAAGTTTCCGGTCCGATAGTGAGTTTTTAATTCGAGGGTTGGAATGGAAATCCGAAAGTTTCAATAGCTCCGTCATGTTATTTAGGATGTGTGTGCAAAATTTCAAGTCATTAGAACGTGTTTTGGTTAGGTTTTTGATCGAAGCGTATTTTGAAGAAATTTGGAGTTCTTAGGCTTAAATCTTTGATTAGTTGGGGTTTACGATGTTGTTTAAGGTGTTTTAAAGATTGGTACAAGTTTGAATAGGATATTAGGTGTTATTGGTGCTTTTGGTTGAGGTTCCGGGGACCTCGAGATGAATTCGGATGGTTGACGGAAGGTTTTTGAAGTTGAAGAGTTGCTGAAGACTACTGGTATCTGTCATAACCGCACCTGCGGTTTGGGTTCCGCAGGTGCGGAGCCGCAGAAGCGGACAGGCAAGCGCAGATGCGGATTTTGGTCAAGAGGAACAGGTTCCGCAGATGCGGAACTTTAACTGCAGAAGCGGTACCACAGATGCGGCTAGGAAGACCGCAGAAGCGGGTTTGGGCTAGTTCAGCAGTTTTCACAGGATGCGGTGGAATTTCCGCAGAAGCGGATCCGCATCTACGAGATTAGGACCGCAGAAGTAGAAACTAGGCAATTTAGTGAGAGTCGCAGATGCAATAAATGTTCCGCAAAAGCGAGACCGCAGATGCGGTCCCTTGACCGCAGATGCGGAATTCACTGGTCAGAAATAGTGAATTCGAGGGTTTAGTTTCAAAAGTTGGAAAATCGAATTGGAGTTCGGGAAAGGGCGATTTTGAGAGGGTTTTGAAGAGGAGATCATTGGGTAATGTTTCTTTAATCCTTTCTAGTTATATTCCATCTATCTTTAGTTAATTTCATCATTTAATTTCGAAATTTTGGTAGAAATTGGGGGAAAAGTTCTTAGACCTTTAATTGAGGATTTGGAGGGGTCATTTGGACTCCGATTTCAGTGTTCTTGTTATGTATAGACACGTGAGAGTACGAGGGTTCTTAAAATGTAAAATTTATCCGAGTCTGAGACGTTGCCCTGAGGGTTGTTTTGGGCATTTTACCTAAAAATTTCGTCTTAACTTTAAATTAAATAGTAGAATCAGTTGCTTGAGATGTTATTTATGATATGTAATTGAATTGAATAGATTTGGGCCATTTGGAGTCGGATACTCGTGGCAAAGGCATGATTTCTAGTTGATTTTGTGCCGGTTTGAGGTAAGTGGCTTGTCTAACCTTGTGTGTGTGTGTGGGGGGGGGGGACCTTTCACCTTAGGATATGGTATTTGGTAATTGAATGGCCTGTACGTGAGGTGACGGGCACGTAATTGAGCTAATTGTTGAAAAATCCGATTTTACTTTGAATATTTAGACTGAGTTTCCTTCTTATCTGCTTTATTTTATTGTAATTATAGACTGTGTTAGCTAGAAAAGCATGTTTAGTTGTTCCAAAGTGCCTATCTGCTCAAGTTGCCTTGTTTGTACTACGTGAAGCATCTTAGGCTAGAACTACCTGTTGCCTTGTATCCTTGAACTTCATTTCTGGATGTCTTCTTATTGTGGCTGCGTATTTACATTGGGATTACGAATGTGGGATTCCGGTAGCTCCCCCCCTTGTTTGTTTACTTTGGGACTGCGGGTTAGATTCCCGATAGATCCCCCTGCTTATTTACTTTGGGACTGCAGGTTAGATTCTCGATAGATCCCCCTGCCTATTTACTTTGGGACTGCTGGTTCGATTCCCGATAGATCCCCCCTGCATATTTACTTTGGGACTGCGGGTTAGATTCCCGATAGATCCCCCTGCACATTGATAGTTGGACTATGGGACGGTATTTCGGGAGATCCTTCGGATATACACATATGATGGACTACAGGATGGTAACCCGTGAGCTCCACTGGACAGTTGAGAAAAGGACTACAGGACGGTATACTGGAAGATCCTCATTGTTACCATTGGTTTTGAGCTGTACATATTCCGTGTTTACTCCGTTCCCTGTTTAATTGTTATTGTTTTGTTTAGCCTGTCTTGTTCCATTGCCGTACTCATTATTACTGCCTGTTTTCATACTGTTAAATTCATATTATATTGTTTATCCTCAGTAGGGCCCTGACCTTTCCTCGTCACTACCCAACCGAGGTTAGGCTTGGCACTTACTGAGTACCGTTGTGGTGTACTCATGACTCTTCTGCACATATTTTTCATGTGCAGATCCAGGTATCTCCACCCAGGCACACTATCCTTGAGGCAGGGAGAGCTATAGAGACTTCGAGGTACATCTGCCGCGTCCGCAGACCGAAGAGTCTCCTTCTTTATTCTATATGTAGTAGTTAGCCTTCTATTGTACCCTTGATGTATACATTCTGGAGATTAGAGCATTTACAGTACTTCTTTTAGCTTGTGTTCCCGTGAGTTTTCGGGTTTTGGGGTGATATTTTAGACTTCCGCATTATTGAGTTGTATATGCCGAGCGACATTTATATACATATTTCTTTTAGATGTTCAGTTCTAAATTAAATTATTCCGCAAGTTATGTTATTTTTCCGCATTTTTAGGCTTACCTAGTTATAGGGACTAGGTGCCATCACGACATATTCACGGAGGGCAAAGTGGGGTCGTGACAAGTTGGTATTAGGGCTATAGGTTCATAGGAGTCACGGAACACAAGCCGGTTTATTAGAGTCTCACTGATCGGTATGAAGACGTCTGTACTTATCTACGAGAGGCTATGTAACCGTTAGGAAAATTTCACTTCATTTGATTCCCTGTCTTGTGAGATTTTTGACATCACAATCCTAAACTTCTGCCTTCTATTCTCTCACATATGGTGAGGACACGTGCTACTCAAGATGATCAACCACCCGCACCCCCTACTATAATCGTCAGAGGCCGGAGCCGAGGTAGAGGCCGGAGCCGAGGTAGAGGCCGAGGACGCGCACGTGGTGCAGCGAGAGCACCTGTGCGAGCTGCTGCCGAGGTACCATCAACAGATCCAGCCGGAGTTCAGGCACCTAACACGCCTATGGCTACTACTAATCCAGCTCTTCAGGAGACTTTGGCACAGTTCCTGAGCATGTTTGGTACGTTGATTCAGGCGGGATTGATTCAGGTTGTACTGACTACTTCACAGATCGGGGGAGGAACCCAGACTCCTGCCTCCCCCACTTCAGAGCAGCGAGTTTCCATTGGTCAGGTTCCGGTGTCATGGCGACACAGCCTGTGGTCCCAGTTCAGCGGGTGGTGAGTGCCTCTCGCCGAGTAGGGGACATGTGGGTCTAGGAGAGAGAGACCAGACAAGGTCAAGAGGGAGAGTATAGAGGAGTGAGTAGACCTCGTAGACCGGGAAGATATACAGGTCCTTATGTTGGAGGCAGGTCGTCATAGTAGGGGTTATGTGGGTCGCCCCATTCATTCAGCTCTTCTAGCAGCCAGCAGTGCTCCAGCTCCGCCTATACCTCAGGAGCCTTACTATGCACCTCCAGTTTCTAGCGTGCCTCCTGCACGGGGTGCTTCCAAAGGTAAGTCCAGCAGACCTGGACCTAGTCAGTCACAACCATCGCATCCTCCCAGAGCTTGTTTTGAGTGTGGTGATACACGCCATATGGTTAGAGACTGCCCCAGACTTGGTAGGGGTGCATCTTCACAGACTGCTCAGCCACAACGTACTTCTCAGAGTTCTCAGGCCATGGTCACAGCTTCAACTGCTACCCCATCTGCCCAGTCGACTAGGGGCGGAGGTCGGGGAGATAGAGGTCACCCTCGAGAGAGGGGCCGGGCCAAATATTATGCTATTCCTGCTCGTACCGAGGTTATTGCCTCCGACTCTGTCATCACAGATATTGTCATGGTTTGTTATAGAGGTGTACCGATTCTATTCGATCTAGGCTGCACTTGTTTTTATATGTCTTCTCATTTTGCTCCGCATTTGGGTGTACCTCGGGATTCCCTTGAGTTGCCCTGTTTATGTTTCTACTCCTGTGGGGGATTCTCTTGTTGTGGACCGCGTTTATCGATCATGTTTGGTTACTATTCTTGGTTTTAAGACCAGAGCAGATTTATTGTTACTCAGTAAGGTTGATTTTGATATTATTTTGGGCATGGACTGGTTGTTGCCCCATTATGCTATTCTTGATTGTCACGCCAAGACCGTGACGCTGGCTATGCCAGGTATACCGCGTGTTGAGTGGAGTGGTACTTTAGATCACACTCCCAGTAGAGTTATCTCTTTTCTTAAAGTTCAGCATATGGTTGAGAAAGGGTGTTCCGCGTATTTAGCTTATGTGAGAGATGTCAGTGTTGATACCCCTTTTCGTTGATTCGGTCCCAGTGGTACGTGATTTATCCCGATGTGTTTCCAGCTAACTTTCCGGGCATGCCGCCTAATAGAGATATTGATTGTGGCACTGATTTGTTGCCGGGCACTCAACCCATTTCCACCCCCCCCGTACCGTATGGCTCTTCTTGAGTTGAAGGACCAGTTACAGGAATTGCTTGATAAGGGTTTTATTCGATCTAGTGTTTCACATTGGGGTGATCCTGCCTTGTTTGTAAAGAAGAAGGATGGTTCTAGGCGTATATGCATAGATTATCGCCAGTTGAACAAGGTTACAGTGAGGAACCGTTATCCTTTTCCTCGTATTGATGATCTTTTTGACTAGCTTTAGGGCGAACAGGTGTTTTCTAAAATTGACTTACGCTCAGGTTACCATCAGTTGAGGATTCGGGAGCCAGATATCCCAAAGACTACGTTCAAGACTCGGTATAGTCATTACGAGTTCCTTGTTATGTCATTTGGGCTGACCAATGCCCCCGACAGCTTTTATGCATTTGATGCAGAGTGTGTCAGGCCGTATCTCGACTCATTGTGATTATTTTTATTGATGATATTCTGGTGTATTCCTGGAGTCGGGAAGATCATGAGCAGCACCTGAGGACCGTGCTTCAGACCTTGAGAGAGGAGAAGTTATATGCAAAGTTCTCAAAATGTGAGTTTTGGTTGAGTTCTGTGGCATTCTTAGGTCACGTGGTATCGGGTGAGGGCATTCAGGTGGATCCGAAGAAGATAGAGACCGTGCAGAGTTGGCCCAGGACATCCTCAGCTGCAGAGATTCACAGTTTCCCTAGTTTAGCAGGCTACTACCGTTATTTTGTGGAGGGATTTTCATCGATTGCGGCCCTTATGACTAGATTGACCTAGAAGGGTGCCCCATTTCAGTGGACAGAGGAGTGTGAGGCGAGCTTTCAGAAGCTCAATTTTGATATTGCCTACTGGTTTGGGGTCTTATACTGTCTATTGTGATGCCTCGAGGGTTGGCCTCGGAGCGGTGTTGATGTAGGAAGGTAGGGTAATTGCCTACGCATCCAGACAATTGAAGATACATAAGAATGATTACCCTATCCGCGACCTTGAGCTAGCTGCTATTGTTCATGCCTTGAAGATCTGGCGTCATTATTTGTACGGTGTGCCTTATGAGATCTATACTGACCATCGGAGTTTGCAACACTTGTTCAAGAAAAAGGATCTAAATATGCATCAGAGGAGGTGGTTAGAGTTGCTGAAGGATTATGATATTACTATACTGTATCACCCGGGTAATGCCAATGTGGTGGCTGATGCCTTGAGTCGCCGGGCAGAGAGTTTGGGGAGTTTGGTATATTTACCAGCTTCAGAGAGGCCTATGGCAATGGATGTTTAGGCCTTAGCCAGCCAGTTTGTGAGATTGGATCTTTCGGAGCCCAGTCGGATTCTAGCTTATGTGGTTTCCTGGTCTTCCTTATTTGATCGTATCAGGGAGCGGCAGTATGATGACCCTTATTTGCTTGTCCTCAAGGAAAAGGTTCAGCACGGTGATGCCAGAGATGTGACCATTGGAGATGATGGGGTATTGAGGATGCAAGGTCAGATTTGTGTGCCCAATGTTGATGAGCTTCGAAAGTTGATTTTAGCAGAGGCCCATAGTTTGCGGTATTCCATCCATCCGGGTACCGCGAAGATGTATCAAGACTTGAGACAACACTATTGGTGGAGGCGGATGAAGAAAGATATAGTTGGGCATGTGTCTAGATGCCTCAACTACCAGCAGGTGAAGTATGCGCACCAGCGACTGGGTGGGTTGCTTCAGTAGATAGAGATTCTGGAGTGGAAATGGGAGCGCATCACCATAGACTTTGTATCTGGACTCCCACGGACCTTGAAAAAGTTTGATGCCATTTGGGTTATTGTGGATCGACTGACCAAGTCCGCTCATTTAATTCCTATGTGTACCACTTATTCATCGGAGCAGTTGGTGGAGATTTATATCCAGAAGATCGTCCGTCTGTATGGTATTCCAGTTTCTATTATTTCAGATAGAAGTACTCAGTTTACATCGCGGTTCTGGAGAGCCGTGCAGCAGGATCTAGGTACTCGGGTGGAGTTGAGCATAACATTTTACCCCCAGACGGACGGACAGTCCGACCGCACCATTCAGATTCTTGAGGATATGCTCCGTGCATGTGTGATTGAGTTTGGAGGGTCTTGGGATCAGTTCTTGCCATTGGTGGAGTTTACTTACAATAACAGTTATCAGTCCAGCATTCAGATGGCGCCGTATGAGGCTTTATATGGTAGGAGGTGTAGATCTCTGGTGGGCTGGTTTAAGCCGGGTGAGGCCAGGCTATTGGGCACAGAGTCGGTTCAGGACGCATTGGAGAAGGTTAAGATGATTCAGGATAGACTCCGTACAACCTAGTCTAGACAGAAGAGCTACGCAGACAGGAATGTTCGTGATGTTTCGTATATGGTTGGTGAGCGGGTTCTGCTTCGGGTTTGCCTACGAAAGGCGTCATGAGGTTTGGGAAGAAAGGGAAGTTGAGTCCGAGGTTTATTGCCCTTTTGATTTTTTGAGGCGAGTTGGGGAGGTTGCTTATGAGCTTGTCTTACCTCCCAGTTTGGCCGGGGTTCATCCGGTATTTCATCTTTCGATGCTTCGGAGGTATCATGGTGATCCGTCGTACGTGTTGGATTTCAGTTTAGTCCAGTTGGACAAGGATCTATCCTATGTTGAGGAGCCAATGGCTATATTGGACAGGCAGATCAGAAAGTTGAGGTCAAAGAACATTGCTTCATTTAAGGTTCGGTGGCGGGGTCAGTCGGCCGAGGAGGCGACCTGGGAGACCGAGCAGGATATGCGCAGCAGTTACCCTCATCTTTTCACTACTTCAGGTATGTCTTTATGCTCGTTCGAGGAAGAACGAATGTTTAAGTGTCCGTAATTGAGAGCATAAGTGTTGGAAAGTTGTCCGTAATTGGAACAATATGAAGACGGACTCGAAATGGAAATCTGATGGTTCCGTTAGCTCCGTTAGGTGATTTCGGGGTTGAGAGCGTGTTCGGAATGTGTTTTGGAGGTCCGTAGCTGATTTAGGTTTGAAATGCCGAAGTTTGAGTTTTTGAAGTTTTCGGTCCGATAGTGAGCTTTTGATCCGAGGGTCAGAATGGAATTCCGGAAGTTGTAGTAGCTCCGTCATGTCATTTGGGATGTGTGTGCAAAATTTTAGGTCATTCGGATGTGTTTTGGTTAGGTTTTTGATCGAAAGCGTATTTTGAGGAAATTTGGACTTCTTAGGCTTAAATCTTTGATTAGTTCGGGTTTTACGATGTTGTTTAAGGTGTTTTAAGGATTGGTACAAGTTTGAATAGGATATTAGGTGCTTTTGGTGCTTTTGGTTGAGGTTCCGGGGGCCTCGGGATCAATTCGGATGGTTGACGGAAGGTTTTTGAAGTTGAAGAGTTGCTGAAGACTGCTGGTATCTGTCATAACTGCACCTGCGGTTTGGGTTCCGTAGGTGTGGAGCCGCAGAAGTGGCCAGGCAAGCGCAGATGCAGATTTTGGTTAGGAGGAGCTGGTTCCACAGATGCGAAACTTTAATCGCAGAAGCGGTACCGCAGATGCGGCTAGGAAGACCGCAGAAGCGGGTTTGGGCTAGTTCAGCAGTTTCCACAGATGCGGTGGAATTTCCGCAGAAGCGGATCCGCATCTGCGAGATTAGGATTGCAAAAGAAAAAACTGAGCACTTTAGTGAGAGTCACAAATGCGACAAATGTTCCGTAGAAGCAGGACCGCAGATGCGGAATTCACTAGTTCGAAATAGTGAATTCGAGGGTTTAGTTTCAAAAGTTGGAAAATCAAATTGGTGCTCGGAAGAGGGCGATTTTGAGAGGGTTTTGAAGAGGAGATCATTGGGTAACATTTCTTTAATCCTTTCTAGTTATATTCCATCAATCTTTAGTTAATTTCATCATTTAATTTCGAATTTTGGTAGAAACTGGTGGGAAAGTTTGTAGATCTTTAATTGAGGATTCGAGGGGTCATTTGGACTCCAATTTCAGTGTTCTTGTTATGTATAGACTCGTGATAGTACCATGGTTCTAAAAATGTAAAATTTATCCGAGTCTGAGACGTTGGCCTGAGGGCCGTTTTGGTCATTTTACCTAAAAATTTCGTCTTAGCTTTAAATTAAATAGTAGAATCAGTTGCTTGAGATGTTATTTACGATATGTAATTGAATTGAATATGTTTGGGCCATTTGGAGTCGGATACTCGTGGCAAAGGCGTTGTTTCTAGTTGATTTTGTGCCGGTTTGAGGTAAGTGGCTTGTCTAACTTTGTGTGGGGGACCTTTCCCCTTATGATATGGTATTTGGTAATTGAATGGCCTGTACGTGAGGTGATGGGCGTGTACTTGAGCTAATTGTTGAAAAATCCGGTTTTACTTTGAATATTTAGACTGAGTTTCCTTCTTATCTACTTTATTTTATTGTAATTATAGATTGTGTTAGCTATAAAAGCATGTTTAGTTGTTCTAAAGTGCCTATATTCTCCTTGTTTGTACTACGTGAAGCATCTTAGGCTAGAACTACCTGTTGCCTTGTATCCTTGAACTTCATTTCTGGATGTCTTATTGTTGTGACTACGTATTTACATTGGGACTACGGATGTGGAATTCCAGTAGCTCCCCCCTTGTTTGTTTACTTTGGGACTGCGAGTTAGATTCCCGATAGATCCCCCTGCTTATTTACTTTGGGACTGCAGGTTAGATTCCCGATAGATCCCCCTGCCTATTTACTTTGGGACTGCGGGTTCAATTCCTGATAGATCCCCCCTGCATATTTACTTTGGGACTGCGGGTTAGATTCCCAATAGACCCCCATACACATTGATAGTTGGACTACGGGACGGTATCCCGAGAGATCCTTCGGATATACACATATGATGGACTACGGGATTGTATCCCGGGAGCTCCACTGGACAGTTGAGAAAAGGACTACAGGATGGTATCCTGGAAGATCCTCATTGTTACCATTGGTTTTGAGTTGTACATATTCCTTGTTTACTCCGTTCCCTATGTAATTGTTATTGTTTTGTTTAGCCTATCTTGTTCCATTGCTGTACTCATTATTACTGCCTGTATTCATACTTTTAAATTCATATTATATTGTTTATCCTCAGTAGGGCCCTGACCTTTCCTCTTCACTACCCAACCGAGGTTAGGCTCGGCACTTACTGAGTACCGCTGTGGTGTACTCATGCCCCTTCTGCACATGTTTTTCATGTGTAGATCCAGGTACCTCCACCCGGGCGCAATATCCTTGAGGCAGGGAGAGCTACGGAGACTTCGAGGTACATTTGCCGTGTCCGTAGACTGAAGAGTATCCTTCTTTATTCTATTTGTAGTAGTTATCCTTCTAACGTACCCTTGATGTAGACATTCTGGAGATTAGAGAATTTACAGTACTTCTTTTAGCTTGTGTTCCCGTAAGTTTCCGGGTTTTGGGTGATATTTTAGACTTCCGCATTATTGAGTTGTATATGCCGAGCAACATTTATATACAGATTTCTTTTAAATGTTCAGTTTTAAATTAAATTATTTCGCAAGTTATGTTGTTTTTTCGCATTGTTAGGCTTACCTAGTTATAGGGACTAGGTGCCATTACGACATGTTCACGGAGGTTGAACTGGGGTCGTGACACTTTTATTTTTGCACATCATACTTAAATTGATATGGGTAAACCGATTATGCCAACTGAATAAATTATCAATATTGATAAACTTTAGATTTACACTATGACGTGTGCAATTATCAATAAACTCCAAGTTTATTATGATATGGGTTTTTATATCAATAAACTTCTCTTTATTGTGGCATTTTTTTGTTTGTGTAGTACAAACTGGAGAATAAAGCGGGTAGCTTTTAACATACATATTACCCGCTATAAGTTGTAGTTATAGAAGATATTAAATATTTCCTTTATTTATAGTCTCAATATAATCAACCACTTTCGCGAATACCTTAGAAACTGAATAAGTTTATTTGAGACTTACTACGACACAATAAATTTACATGATAATCAATTGTAAAAATAGTAATAATTGGCTCTTCCAGAGCTCTTAATTAATTTTGTACTACCACATATTCATTAACATCCACATGGTGAATATCTCTTTTAAAGAGAAAGTTATACCTTTATGGTTATGGTCAAAATTATATGCAAGATATGTTTTTTGCATTAATGTTATTCTTTAATAATCACATTACCCAAATATTTTGGCATAATCACAATAGTTATGTGATAAATGATCATTTATACCATAATAATGATTTTTTTTTAATTCATCTCAAACCTCCTGTAGAGGTGAGTGTGACATATTCACTACCACTAGCACATTCATATTCTTCCAAGAATGAATATGCATTCATAAATAACATGTTGTCACATTCACATCATGAATGGATCATAATCATCTATATGTGCTTTACAAAATCTCATGTCAAATCAATGACAAATACTTTCACAAAGTGGGGGATTATTTTAATAATCCTTATTATTTTCATTACCATAATAACGATGATTATAATTTCGTATATTACCATGCCCACATCCATTGATACATTTAGTAGTAAATTTTGTCTTCTTTCAGACTTATCACATACTGCTATCACATTCTCTTAAGGGAATGAGAATGGAGCAAATTCAATGGGACAGGTTTTCAACTCTTTGCCCACAATCATATATGAATTTGATCATGGAAAGGCATAGAAATTTAATCACTTCAGGTGGTTATAATTTCTTACAAACTCCATAGAGTTATAATTAAACTTTGTTGTCTTTGCTTATGTATAAAATTAAATTATAGAATTTCAAGAATTTAAAAGAGAAAAATAAAATAAAATACTTACCTTAAATCCAGGATTTAATCATGACGAAAGTTCATGGAATAATTAACAATCATTATGCTCAATCCCAAAGCTTCTACTCAATTGATTAGAGTCTCGTGCTGATAACGTGTTATGAACCATAAAAGAAGAACAAGAGTATTGCTGAGAAAAGTATGGAGAGAGAATTCTTATTGATTTTGAGATCAATTACAATGGAATAGAACCCTCTATTTATAGGGAGAGGGTGACTTAGCCACCAAGTAATAAACCATAGAATCTCTCTAAATATAGACATTCACCATAAATACTATTCTATTTATAACAACGACAAATTTATCCAATGTGAAATTCATTTAAAATTAACCTTTATTTAAAGGTCTGACACGACCGGTGCCAAAAATCAAGTGTATAAATATAAACACAATGAAAATAATTGCACAAATTTAATTGGATTCCTATAAATAAAGCCTTGAGAAGTCTTTGGGGCAGCTAGTGGTAGCAAAATGGTTAAAAGAAAATAGTTAACTACCTATATTATCAAATAAAAAATCGGTTAGATAATGAACATTTTTGAAAAGGATCAAATATGGCTAAGAACTATATTATCAATTTAGAAAAAGAAATTTTCACCTTCCTATACACTATTTGAAACTTTATTACCCTCCCTGCTCAAGTTTCAATTTAATTACATAGGCATATACAATTTACTAATTATATACATTTTAGAAATTAAATGAGTATCCCTTTATATTAGGAATTGAATAAGGAATTAATTTTTTTCCATCTTTATTCTCTATCCCTCCTGCGCTCTCTCTCTCTCTGTCCCTTAATCTCTCTTTCTTTGTTCTTTCCCCAAATTTTCTTTCTCTGATGTTCTCTATTTTTTTATCTTTTCATGTTGTATATATTTCTAATGGAATCCGTCAATGGATTTCAATCGCTATACTGTAGAGTTTTAACTTAGAAATTTCCTTTCATGTTGCAAAATTGGTATTCAAATTGAAATTGTCAATCAATAAATTTTGAAGGTGCTTGACTCTCCATCAATGACAGCCACTAAAAAGCTTTGAAGCTTTGAATTCAAATTTGGATTTTCAAAAACTATTATTTGTTTGGATTGGTATTGTTGCAAATAATTGGAAATATTTTTTGGAGTATATATATCAATTTTGAAGGTGTTTGGTGAAGATTAGACTTAATTTTGGCTGAATTTCAGATTAAAACTCGAAGAAGGAGACACATGACAAACAATATTGTAACGACCCAACCGGTCATTTTGATCATTTGCACATCGCTCGCTAGTTCTCGGGCATAGCTAGCCCTGTGTGATGTATTATGACTCATGTAAATCGGTTGTTTTGGTTTTCAGGATAATCAGAATAGATTTGGAAGAACAATTCTCAGTTTGAAGCTTTAAATTTGGGTTTGACCAAGTTTTGACTTCTTAGTATTTGATCTCGGAATTGGATTTTTATGACCGGGTTAACTCCGTTGGGTGATTTTGGACTTAGGAGCGCGTTCGAAATGTATTTTGGAGGTCCGTGGTAGATTTAGGCTTGAATTGACGAAATTAGAATTTTGGCGTTTTCCGGTTGGTAGTGGAAATTTTGATATTGGGGTCGAAATGGAATTTTGAAAGTTTTAGTAGATCCATTGTGTCATTTTTGACGGTGTGTACAAAATTTTAGATCATTCGGACGAGGTTTGATAGACTTTTTGATCAAATTTGGAATTTGGAAGTTTTGGAATCCTTAGACTTTAATCCAAGGGTGATTTGACGTTTTGGCATTGTTTTGAGTGTTCGAAGGTTGGAACAAGTTTGAATGATATTATTGGATGTGTTGGCATATTTGGTTGAGGTCCTGAAGGCCTCGGGTGTGTTTCGGATGCTCAATGGGACATATTTGGACTTGAAGAGTTAGCAGATTTTGCTGGTTTTCTATTGCAGAAGATATTTTCTTCGCGATCGCGAGAAGGAGTCCGCGATTGCGTAGGCTTAGTGGGAAGAGGTGGAAATTGTTCTATGCGATTTCAAAGTTGAGATCACGATCGCGTATGCTTGTGATGTTGTGCTTCGCGAACGCGTGGGCAATGTCGCGTTCGCATAGAGGAAAGTGAGCTGGTGAGAAGTGGGAAGTATTGTTCTCTGCGATCGCGTGGGAATGGTAGCAATCGCGTTTTGGCTAGGCAGTGCTTCGCGATCGCGTGTGTTGTTCCGCGATCGCGTAAGGTTGATATGAGGGGCAGTCCTTTTTGTGCTTTGCGATCGCGGTTAAGGAAATTTATCTGGGTAGAATGTATATAAGGCCATCTTCGCGATTTTTAGGCCATTTTTCACCATTGTTGAGCGATTTTGAAGCTTTTTGAGAGGGATTGAAGAGGGATTTAAAGGGAAACACTTGGATATAAGATTTTTAAACTCAATACTCGATTTTATGATGATTTCTAACTAATTATACATGAAATTAGTGGGGTTTAAAGCCTAAAATTGGGGCATTAGGGCTTGAAATTGGAAAGTGTAAATTGGGGATTTGAAGGGCCATTTGTGGTCCGATTTTCATGTTCATGGTATGTATGGACTCGTGGGAGGATAAGGATTCCATTTATGTGATTTTTATCGGATTCTGAGATGTTGGCCCGGGGGTTGGGTTTGGCCAATTTCAGGATTTTGAGTTTAATTTGATAATTTTCTCGTGGGCTTTGTCCCTTTGGCATGTATTAATGATATGATTCTTATTTTGGATAGATTCGAGGTGATCTGAGGTAGAGTCAAGAGGCAATGGCATCATGGTGGAGATTTTCTTCCGGTTTGAGGTAAGTAATGATTGTAAATGTTGTCCTGAGGGTATGAAACCCCGGATTTCACATCGTTCTGCTACTTTGAGGCGATACACACGCTAGATGATGAGCGTGCGGTCATGCACCATTGGGGACTATGACTTGGTCCGTCTCGTACAACTATTGAGTCGCGTATTTGATTGAAAACCATTTGATACTATTGTGTTTTGGAAAGTATTATCATGTTTTGAGCTGAATGCCATATTTAGGCCCCGTACCAACTGTTTGGACCCTTAGGGGGCTTTTTACTACTATTCCTCATTGTTTTGACTTAATATTTGTACTTAGTCATGTTGTATTTTACTGATTTCATAACTCAGCCTTATGTACTCAGTTTTGATACAAAAAATGATATTTTGGGTTGAACGCCCTATTTTACTGATAGTTCGAGTGGCTTGTGAGGTTGATGGCTAAGCGAGAGGCTGAAGACCTGATTGTGAGGTTGATGACTGAGAGAGAGGACGAGGGCATGATTGTGAGGTTTATAACTAAGAGAGAGTCCGAGGGCCTGAATGTGAGGTTGATGACGGAGAGAGGCCAAGGGCCTGGTGGTGAGGATATTATATATATTTATGGATCGGGGTACACGCCGCAGCGATATTATATATATTATAGCGCTTGGGCTGTAGGAGCCCCTCCGGAGTCTGGACACCCCAGTGAGCAGTTGACTATATATATAGATCGGGCTGTACGCTGCAACGGTTATTATATGGTACCTATTGAGCGTGAATGCTGAGTGTAAGCGATGTCTGATGAGAGTTGAGTTATGAGTGACTGCGAGGCTTGCCCCAGGGGCTACATATACATGTATACGAGTGATGCTTTGCCTGAGGGGCTTGTTTTATGAAAGTACTATTTTCACCCATCTTTATACTGAGCCTCTGTTGAAAATGTTAATCAAATACTTTGAACAACTTTCATTGAAACTGGAATTTTTACGAGATATTTGGAATTAAATTACTGGTTTTTATTATTTACATTGATATTTTCATGTTATGTGATGTACATGAATGACCGACGGGACTGCCAGAAGGGCTGTTTTGATTTATTCTTGCCCGAGGGGCCGATTACAATTTTCATCACTTTCACTATAAACTACATCTAACCTTTGTTGAAACTGTTAGAAAGTTAATTTTCAAACGATTTTACTGAAATTGGAGTTTAACGAGATGATTTGATTTGCATCCTGTTTTGGAAACATACTGCACTCGCTGTGGTGCAATGACATGGATTGTGTGATTTCTTACTACTCAGTCTTTATTTACTTATATTACTTACTGAGTTGGCAAATTCACATTACTCCCTACACCTTGTGTGCAAATTTAGGTAGATCTGAGCTTTCAGCAACTACTGTATATTTTTTGGAGTTAGCAAGGTAGTTGCACGACGTTTGCAGCCCTGCCCTTCTCCTTCCTATACTAGTTCTTTATATTTTAGACTTAATTTTTATTAAGCAGACAGTGTTGAGTTGTACTTAGTGGCTCATGACTAGTGACACCAGATTTGGGCTGTGTTGATTATATTTTCGCACTTGTTTTTGCGTATTTCTCTTTATATTTAAAAATGAAATAATTGAGACTTAAATCTGTTTAGAAAAAGAGTAAATTTTGCAAAAGATCTTCCATTTGGTTCGTGTTGTTTCGGCTGGCCTAGTACTGTGATAGGCGCCATCACACCGGGGTATTTGGGGTCGTGACAAGTTGGTATCAGAGCCTAGGTTGCATAGGTCTCACGAGTCATGAACATGTTTAGTAAAGCCTCGCAGATCGGTATGGAGACGTCTGTATTTATCCTTGAGAGGCTACAAAACCTTTAGGAAATCCCACATTCTTGAATTCTTATCGTGCGTCATTGATTCAACCTGAAATGTAACTCTTTGAATTTTTTCCATGTGTTCGTATGTGCACATGAGCGCTCGATATCAGTTTTGCATCGATGGCTTGTGATTTTCCTGATTGAGGGGCGAGATGTGGCTTCCGTGTGTTGATGTTGGTCCATCTGGAGGACTTAAGGTTGGGCTCTTCTTGTAGCTTAAACGCTGAGGTGTTGATTGTGTGAGCATATGCTTCTGGATTTATATATTCGATAGTGTCCCTATCAGTGGAAGTGATGGCTGGATGGTTATGTGACGAGTATGATGTGACTGCTAGATGTGTTCATATGATTTAGATGTGATAAGAATGGTCTACTTGAGGGTAGAGAGAGCTATTTGGTGCTTGATTTCCTTCTTGATCTGATGTGTATCCCCAAGTTATGGGCGTATTGAAGGGTCTTTTCATGTTGTCTAGTTGGGCAGTGAAGTAAATTTCATATTGTGATATGAGTTTAGACTCAGGAAGATTAAGTGATCGCATGACATTTATGACGGTGGAAGGGTATAAAGAGATGTTAGTTTGAGGCTAAGCAGGTGGGCTATCTCCTGCAGGGTGTTCTGAGGGTGTGTGATCCCTATGTTGTTGGTTGGAAGTCCTCCTTTACCAGTGAATTATATGTGCTGTAGATTGAGTTTGCGTCATTTATGAGAGTGGGTATGACTGTTACGAGGGTGAATGTGCGATTTGCAGATGAGCTGAAACACTAGATGGTTTGTGTTGCATGAGCTTATAAAGAATTTAGTTGAATCTTACTATGGTATTATGGCAGTAATAGAGTAGGGGCATTGTGAGTTTTGTTTGTTTTTATCTATGGTTTTGAGCCAAGTGGGGGAGTCTGCTATTGATCAGTTGATTGCACGGTTATGTGCTATGTTGGTTCCAGTTTGAGGCATACCACTGAATCAGTTGTGGCTTGCAGGGTTTGAGATCGAGGATGGCTCGAGTAAAAGAATTTTTTTAATAAATGTTACGTTATGCTTTATGTGTGTTTGAGAGTCACGGAATGACTTGAGTTGTTATAGATGAAGGATGTATAGCGCATAGAGCAGGAATTTATTTGGTTCCATTAAGGTGGGGTCACTTCCATAGGTGTTGCTGTTCTAATGGAGCACCGGTCGTTCGATTCATTTGATTAGTCTAATTGAAATTGGAGTAGAGTGCATGACTCCCGAGAATGGTTTTGAAGGATTCAAGATTTACATGTAGTAATTGGGAATCTTCAAGATATGTATTGGCTAGAAACTGAGGTTTATATGGGAGGATGTCAAGACTTGTTCCATTTCTGCATCATTATGGATTCTGCATACCAATATCAGGAAGGCAAAGGTAATGGCTTTAGATTCACAAAAGGTCTCTTCAGTGTGGGTATCTCAGTTGTGGTACTTTTGGGGTGCTTTAGAAGATTACAATCGTTTATGAGCCTTAGGGCAGTGTGGTTTTAGGCTTGGGTCTCGTGTGGTGAGTCTGGGTTGAGGACTTCGGTAATAGGGCAAGGAGAAGTATCAATTTGAAGGTAAATCAGAAGAAACTTGGGATAAATAGGATATCTTAGTTGTAGGTCGGATCGGCATGGTAAGCGATATGATTAGTTCTTTGGGTGCTTATTAGGTAATGAGTTTCCACAGGTGTTTTGTGGAAATTCTCTAAGATTTATGGCCTGCATAACTTGGTTGAGTTAGAGGAATTCAGTCCTGATGGTTTGGTTTTGTGCAAATGGGAGTCGGAGAATTCTTGATGAGTTCTACCACGGTTAGAGATGTATATTTTCTATTGGTGTGAGGAGGATGTGATGTATAAGGATTTTCTCCTATATGGGATCAAATGGAAAGTTCTGGGCTAGGGAAGTACGTAGTTGCTTGTGGCTTGGAATGGATAATAAAGTTCTCATATTTGTCATAGGATGGCATGGTTATGCGGTATGTTGTGTAGGATTGAGAATTGCATGTGTAAGGTCACAATTTAGTTTGGAAGGAAGGTTCAAAATTCTTAAGCAGCATGGACAGTTTCAAGATGACTAGATAAATGAGATCACTAATTGGTGTGGCTTGATGAGGGTATACGTTTCAGAAAGGGCGATGTGTTTGAGTTATGGTGCTTTATCGGTATTGCCGTACTATCTTACCTGAACGACTGCTGATATTCAAAGTTTTCTTGGCGGCACAGGAGAATTTTAGGAGTACCCTAGTGGGATGATCGAGTATTAGAGATGTATTAGATACTCAGGCAGTAGAGTTGAGATTGGATGGGGTGGTTCGTATGCTTCATGTATTTGGAGACTAGGAATTCTCATAAACAGGTTATTTCATGGTGGTGGACCGTGAATATATAGGCAAAGCTAGTCAGATGATAGTATGTGCCAGGATTCAGTCACTGTGAACTTTTGGAGAGTTATTTGTCTATTATGGACCAGAGGTGATTTGGGGTTCATTGGTAGGCCTATATGGAGGTGTTCGTTACCGAGTCAGATATGTTGACTCCGAATTTCTATTGTTGAGAGATGTGCCATTCGATTGTTGTTGAGCTTATTTGCGTTCTGGAGTGATCTATGAGTTACTCCCCTGTGTTACGAGGAGTGGTGATTTGCTGGTTATATGGACATATGGGCGGTTCCACTTGGTCTTTATAGCAGGGATTGAATGAGATAGGTATTTGGGTGTTTCATGATTTTTTTCGCATTGGATATGTTCTTTCGAACTGGTATGGCATTGTGTTCCTTCTTCGTGGTTATGGTGATTCACTTTTGGGTGCTAGATATCAAATAGCGTGGGGTTTGATGATTTTGAGCATGGTGATTTGAGGTGTTTCATGTGTGCCAGTATTTGGACAGGATCACGCATTGCAACGGAGTTATGTGGAGGTATGATCCTTCGGTTGGATTTGTGTGTTTCGGTTCTACAGTGCGTGATGGGGTTTTAGCATCATGTTGTGATGGTACTAGCGAGCTTGTAATACATCTCTCTCATTTGAGTATATTTAGACTGTTGCTTATTGGTGCACGGGTTGAACGAGTTGTGGCTTGAGATTTGTATCGATGTGTCATGTCACTAGAGTAGACGTATGGGATGTGATGAGGTCATTATGATGTAGAATGAATAATATCGGATTCAATTGCAGCAGTACATCTCTCTCATTTGAGTTATTCTCCATGATTTAAGTATATTTGGACCGTTACTTATTGGTGCACGGGTTGCATGAGTTGTGGCTTGAGATTTGTATCGATGTGTCATGTCACTAGAGTAGCCGTATGGGATGTGATGAGGTCATTGTGATGTAGAATGAATACTATCGGATTCAATTGCAGCATGTCTTAGAGATTTACTATGGTCCTTGCCAAGGGAGAAGTTGTTTCATGAATGGTTGATCTGAGGAATAGTTATGACTTTCTGCGTGTTTCATTCATCATTGGCAGTGTACGAAAGTGTTGGAATGAGGCTTTATTTGATATGAGGTTTATTATCGGTATTCGATTGTTTTGAGCGGCTGCTCTGATTTGAAGTTATCGCTATGAGTGTGTGAGTTGTGTGGAATATCATGTGATTTCCATCTTGAATTGTGGTTATAGTTTAATGCAGCGTGTTCGGACTTATTCAGAGTATAGATGTGAGATTCTGATCTTATAGATGAATTTGGAAGTGGAAAAATTTGGTTCTAAGGTTCACGGGCTTGGTTGAATTGTGAAATTTCAGTTGCATTGTACTATTGAACCTATATGAGATAAGGTGACATGGGATCACCCCCAGGTATGTGAATGGTAAGGTTACTCAGCGATTTGTTGGCTTTTGGAACAACTTTAGGCACGTTCGAGGACGAACGTATGTTTAAGTAGGGGAGGATGTAATGATCCGATCGGTCTTTTTGAGCATTTGCGCATCACTCGCCAGTTTTTGCGCATGGCTAGCCCCGTGTAATGTATTATGACTCATGTAAATCGTTGGTTTTGGTTTTCAGGATAATCGAAATAGATTGTGAAGAACAGTTCTCAGTTTGAAGCTTTAAATTTGGAAGGTTTGACCAAGTTTTGACTTCTTAGTATTCGATCTCGGAATTGGATTTTTATGACTGGGTTAGCTCCATCGGGTGATTTTGGACTTAGGAGTGTGTTCCGAATGTATTTTGGAGGTCCGTGGTAGATTTATGCTTGAATTGGCGAAATTGAAATTTTGGCATTTTCCGGTTGGTAGTGGAAATTTTGATATCGGGGTCAGAATGGAATTCTGGAAGTTGTAGTAGCTCTGTTATGTCATTTGTGACGTGTGTGAAAAATTGTAGGTCATTCAGACGAGGTTTGATAGACGTTTTGATCGAATTCAGAATGTTAAAGTTTTGGAATCCTTAGGCTTGAATCCGAGGGTGATTTGACGTTTTGGAATTATTTTGAGTGTTCCGAAGGTTGGAACAAGTTTGAATGATTATGGGATGTGTTGGCATGTTTGGTTGAGGTCCCGAGGGCCTAAGGTGTGTTTTGGATGCTCAACGGGACATATTTAGACTTGAAGAGTTAGTAGATTTTGCTGGTTTTCTATTGCAGATGATTTGTTCTTCGCGATCGCGATAAGGAGTCCGCGATCGCGAAGGCTTAGTTGGGCAGAGTTGGAAATTGTTCTATGCGATCACAAAGTTTAGATCATGATCACATTCACTTGTGTTATTGTGCTTCTCGAACACGTGGGCAATGCTGTGTTCGCGTAGAGGAAAGTGCGATGGTGAGAAGTGGGAAGTATTGTTCTATGCGATCGCGTGGGGATGGTCGCGGTCGCGTGAGTTGGCTAGGCAGTGCTTCGTGATCGCATGTGTTGTTCCGCGATCGCTTAAGGTTGATATGAGGGATAGTCCTTTTTGTGCTTCCTGATCGCGAGGAAATTTCTGTGGTCGCGGTTAAGGAAAAATTATCTGGGCAGAATATATATGGCCATCTTCGCGATTTTTAGGCCATTTTTCACCATTGTTGAGCGGTTTTGAAGCTTTTTGAGAGGGATTGCAGAGGGATTCAAAGGGAAACACATGGAGGTAAGATTTTGAACTCAATACTCGATTCTATGATTATTTCTAACTAATTAGACATGAAATTAGTGGGATTTAAAGCCTAAAATTGGGGAATTAGGGCTTGAAATTGAAGAGTTTAAATTGGGGATTTGAGGGGCTGTGGTCCGATTTTGATTTTCTTGGTATGTATGGACTCGTGGGTGGATAAGGATTCCATAATGTGATTTTTATCGGATTCGAAGATGTGGCTTGGGGGTCGGGTTTGGCCAATTTTGGGATTTTGAGTTTAATTTGATAATTTTCGCGTGGGCTTTGTCCCTTTGGAATGTGTTGATGATATGATTCTGATTTTGGATAGATTCGAGGTGATCTGAGGCCGAGTCAAGTGGCAAAGGCATCGTGGTGGAGATTTTCGTCCGGTTTGAGGTAAGTAATGATTGTAAATGTTGTCCTGAGGGTATGAAACCCCGGATTTTACAACGTTGTGCTACTTTGAGGTGACACACATGCTAGATGACGAGCGTGGGGTTGTGCATGTGAGCACGTGATTTTTGCCCTATATATGAATTATTCCCAAAAAATTCCAAACAAAAGGGTTTTTCCTTATTTTTACAATTTTTGTGAATTTTGTGGTATTTTCTGATAATTGTTGCATTTTATATGTGCGCTTTATTTCATATGAAAAATACAAAAAAAATATATTTGCATTTAGGATTTAATTTTATATTTTAGTATTAATTAGGGGTTAATTTTCTTTAGAACAAAATATGAAGAAAATAACAAAAATGGTTCACTTTTGTATTTTTAATTGTTTAATTGTGAATTCGTCACGAAATAGATTTTAAACAATTTTAGGAGTTAATTAGTTTAACTTTGAAATATATTAGGACTTTATTTTATTCTTGAATTTTTATAAAATCAGAAAAAATAAAATACAAAAATACAAAATGAAAAAAAAAAGGAAAAAAAATTAAAAAAAAAAGGTGGTCTTAATAAGAGACCAAAATTGGGCTCATTTCAATTTGACCAAACCTCAGCCCAATCCCAATTGTTACCCAGGCCCAGGCCCAGTACCCCTTCTATCCGGTCCGGTCCAGACAGACGTCAAACGACGTCGTTATTGGCTTAAATCATGCCCTTCGATTGTTGATCCAACGGATAGGGACATCCTAGGTTAGGAATATAATAATGTCGGACACGACCCCCCCACCCTCCAGTCTTCGTCCCAAACGTACCCCTTTTACAGCCTGTGTAACACCATCATGCACCGCCCGCCGGAAATCGCCCACGGCAGTGGGCGGCGGCCAATCAAGCCCAAATTCACAACACAACCTCCCCTCCCTCATACTCATACCTTACTCCGTTTTCGCAAAATCCTACTAGAACGCCTCGAGCTTTTGAAACCCTAGCCGCCGCCGGTGAACGTTACCTATGCCAACGACCTCCAAAATTACACCCATGAATCTCCTTGGTCCCCTCTTTCCAGCCATACCACTGGTTCCTTTCGAATCACAGCCAAAACTCTCGAATAATCAATCAAAAATTTTCCGGCCACCATGCAACTCTCTCCGTTCATCACCATATTAACACCATAGACTCATCTCCTCATCCCCTATCAAACCCTCCTAACCCCATCCCTCGAATATGATCGGAACGTCTCGAATTTCGATTCAAAGTTTTCCGGCCAAAACCCTAATTGCCCCAAACCACTTCAAATTAATACCCTGTGATCCCCTCTCCTTCCCCATAAGGATTTTAGCGTTATTGGAGTTCAAATCCCACTGGAATCGGGCGAATTTTGAATTTGAGAGTTGGCCAGTAAGTTTTCTCTTTTTGTTTTTTGTTTTGTTTTTGTTCTTGGTTCGATATTTGATTTTAAGTGTTGTTAAGTGTTTAAGTATTTTAAGCCTAGTTCTTCATCTTAGTTCGATATATTTTCTTCTATCTGTGATTAATATTTTCGTCTTGATTAGTCGATGCCTTTACATGTTAAGCTTTATCTCTGTTTAGTTTTTGCTTTATATGGTTTTATTGGTGATTATTTTGTTGTAGTAGTCAGTCCCTGTTCTTTGATCTTCTCATCTGCCATTGGTTAAGTTTAGTAGATTTAATGATTTTTTTTAATTCCGATCTTTAACACTTAGTTTAATAGATAATTAGATAGGTGGTGAATTAGGATTACATTTGTTCAGTTAAAGTTTAATTTAGAATTTAGAAAGTTGTTTGGTTATAGCTGCAAATTCAGTGTAACTTCATGGGTGTTTGGGTACTTAGGACTGAACAGAATGTTGTAGTAATTGAAAAAGAACAACCTAGAATATTCTAGAATAGGTATTTAGTTCTAATTTCAGGAAGTTAGTAGGTTTACTTGAGTAACAAGTTAATAACCTGAGGACTATTGTGAAATAAAAGGGGGACCAAAAAGAAAAATAAAGATCTGATACTCACTTTATTTTTGCCTATAAAAGGCATCACAAATGCCTTGATTAACAAGTTTTTCAGCCTCCAAAATTCCCCCCAAAAAGCTCTCTCTAATTTTCAGATCTAGATTTGAAATTCAAACATTCAAAAATCCAAAAACAATAGAAAATCAGTAGAAAAACCAAAAATAGTAACTGTTTCATTAAAAGTTTAAGTTTAATTTCAGCTTTCATAGCTCTAATTTTGGTGTTTGAGGATCAGAGGTCATTTGGAACAAGTTCGAGTAGATTCAGGGGTTTACTTAGTTGAATTTTGGTCACTGTATATTTCTGGTGTGGTATTGATTGATTTGAAGATGGTTTTGGGTTGAAAACTATTCCTATATTGGCTGTTGGTTGCTGTTGTAATTGCTGTTGCTGTTTGGAGTATTTCTTCATTAGAAATTGCTGACTGACTCTGCTTCTTCTTAATTTCGAAATCCAGGTACACATATTTGACCTCACAACTGATGTACATTTCCATTGAAATGAAATGAAGTGGTGTTCCAAGTCTATGCTCATTATGAATGCTTGAAGATACAATTAGTTATAAATGTATAGCTTTTGATTTCAGTGCATGTAAATTATTTAAATTTGGACTGTTTAGCCTAATAGATTAATGATAGTCACTCATTTTGATATAGTATGGTTTTGATCGTGTAGTTTAACTTTTGAAATCAGAATTAGCTTGAATCCATGATTGATTGCGAGATTAGCACATGATATCCAAGGTTAATTATGAGTTCAAGCTGAAGTAACGTTTTAAATAACTTTGTGCTATAGTAGATGATATTATTAATTTCACATTTTTGCAAGTAAGTAACCTGTTGAGATAATTCAAATATGATTAGTCCATTTGTGTAGTATTGTCATTATTTTCAATTGTCTTTCACTTAGTAGTGTCAAAGAATTCATCAGCAGTAAACGAGTGAAATAATCTGAATTTTTAATTTCAGTGATCAATGTCCATTAATGTGAATAGGCAGTAAATTGATTTTAATTTCAGTGAAATTTTTAAGCTGAATGGGCTGGAATTTGATTTTAACAGACAGGGCTAAACAGCCCATCTCAGTAGTAGAGTCTCAGGACTTTAACAGACGGCCCAGGTCTTATTTCAATCATGTATGCGTTTGGACCTGGGCCCGGATTTACAATTGGCCTGTCCTTTATTTGTATAATAGGCCTGAACAGGTTAAAAGTATAATGGTTTCCAAACAATGTTAATTAATTAGGAATAGGTGTAATTAATTCACAAATATTAAAATTGGGTTTCGAATTAGGTAGCGGGTTCAAGCCAGAAGGGTCTTCCCTTTTGTTTGAATTCGGGGCTCGAATTTATAAATGTGAATTAATTGGCCTTTTAGAGACAAATAATAAATAGAAAAAAATTTAGTTTGCTTTAGGTCGGCTTTCTAATAATAAAAATGAGACGAGCCTCGTCGAACCAAAATAAAAATTGCGGGGCCCTCATTAATTGCTTAATTAAAAATACTTAGAGATTCGGGATGAGCCGTTTAGCGAATTTCACGGCCTTCCCAAAAGATAACAACACATTAGTCTCTTTAGACGTGATTTTAATAAAATTACATTCCTAAACTTGGGTGTGCATTTCATGCGACCCAAATCCAAATCTGAAAACGTTGAATAAGAATGTGTCAAGGATCCGGGTGCATTTCATGTAACGTGGTCCAAAAACACGTTCTTAAACGACGTTCACTTTCTTAATAATTGACAAAAGCGGTAAATAACTTTAAAATTGCACTGTAGATTTAACATGTGTTAAAATCAGATATTTTAGCCAAGTATAGCAGTTGAGCGACCGTGCTAGAACCACAGAACTCGGGAGTGCCTAACCCCTTCTCCCGGGTTAACAGAATTCCTTACCCGGATTTCTGGTTCGCGACTGTAATACAGAGTCAAACCCTTTCCTCGATTCGAGATTTAAACCGGTGACTTGGGACACCATAAATCTCCCAAGTGGCGACTCTGAATCTCTTAATAATATAATCCCGTTTCGATTGTCACTTCAAGTTGGAAATAACTCCTTTATTATATCCCTTCACGGGGTGTAGTAAGCGGAAAAAGGAGGTGTGACAGCTCTGGCGACTCTGCTGGGGAATACAAACCCAGAACTTCGGTTCAGGGTTTAAGAATTCGAGCTCAAAAATAATTGTTGTATTTGGATTTATTTGATTTTGCTACATGTTCCATGCCTTATGTGCTAAATGTTTTACCGCTTTAATATTTGTTGAAATTGTATATAAACTGTCGCGAATCCCTTCCTCTTTATGAGTCTTCTACATCATGGAGAAGGGTGCACTTCGTGCAACTTCTCTTCTATTAGAATCTTTTTCCCAATTTAGAATGAGGTTTGGATAAGTTGCAAAGCCGGCGGAGCTTCTGTATCCCCGGTACGCTGCCTCCCCCTCGGCCCGAGTTGT